>VWZL01004189.1:762324-1025813 GCA_013396915.1 Stercorarius parasiticus
GGGTCCCGCCTCGGGGCCAGCCCGGCCCGCGGAGCAACAGGTCCCCGATGCCTGCGGGGCAGCTTGACCCGGCTCGGCCGCCCTTAAATAACCGCGGCACGGAGCCTTTCCCCCTCCTTCCCCGGCGGGTCCCTGCGGGGTTAAACCCCTCACGCTCCTCCTCTTCCTCAGCCCCAGCCCGCCGGGGTGGTCCCGCAGCCCCGGCCTGGGGCAGAGCCCGCCCTCCGTAATCCATGCGCGGGCGGCACCACCACCACCACCACTACCGCGGCGCTCGGAGGCTGCAGGCGGAGCGGGCCGTGCCGTGCCCCGGCGCCTCCGACTCCGCTTTCCCCGCTTGGCCGGTGAGTGCTGCCGGGTGGAGGCGGGGGGTTCCCGGAGCAGCCGCTCTGCCCGCGGTGGGGCCGGGGCTCCTCCGTCTTCACCCGCNACTAGGTGCTACTCAGAGAACACACTTTCAGTACCTAATACGATATAAATTATCGTAACTCAGTCACTTCCAGAGACCTTAGGCAAACTCCTTGTCTCAGGCTGGATACCTGTAGTACAAAGAAACACAGATGTGACTGTAAAGCTTTCTTACATCGATGGTATCATCCATAAAAAAGCAGGAAATACTACACATGGATAATACTAATCAGAAAATGGGCGTTGGCTTAGTCTACTGAAGAAATGCCTCCATTAATAGCGTTGGGCTTGATTTAGTTTCAATCCTTCTCTGAAAGCTAATTTCTTTTTCCTGTAACTCCAGTTGCATGTCCTTGTTTATGCAAACTACAGACATTTCTCACCTAGAAGTCCTGTGGTAGCCTGCCATAAATGGTAGTAAACCTATAACTTGCATTAATTAGTAATCCAAAACAAAATCTTAGTGTCTTTGGCTTCAGCAAGGCTAGATTTCCTGAGACTTCATTCCATGCTATTCTCCTCCACATTTCCACATTCTCTTCAAGTTCCTACAGACTATTCCACCCTTGCGGTTATTTATCACTGTAGCCATATGCCTTCACTCTGCAGTTTAAAATCAGACAATGAGTCAATGAGGCCAGTGAGATTTGGCCTTTCTGTTTTAACCCCGTATAGAACCAAGGGAATCAAATCCACGAGATATACCATTAATAGTGATGGGCACGCACAGCACATTATTTGGAAGGAATATTCCCTTGTATTCAGAACAATTTTCATCCAAAGCTTAAGACAGGAGTTGTATTTCTGAATTTGAGGACAATCTGGCTAATGTAATACACTCATCCTTTTGTCGAAACATTCTGTGTTTTCCCCAAGACATCGCCTCTCTTTGACTTAGGGTGCATATGAGAACTATAACAAGAACTAGGGCAAAAGCTTTTCTTTGAGTTCTGTGACACTCCATTTTGGGTTGTATCACCACATATCCTCCTGCTGAACGAGTCCAGGACTAGCCCTGGTCAGAATAGTTGTCCTTTCTGTGTGGAGCCGATGTGGCAACCTGATCTTTGATGTGCATTGCTGGCAAATGCCCTCAGCTGAAATACAGGTAAAGTTCAGCAACACCAAATGCCGCTTGTGGGAAAACTTCGATGTTTGGCCAAACTTGCATTAGCAATGCAGACTGCTGCAATAGCCATAGCCTGGATTTCTTTCGGCCTGTCAATGCATAAAGCCAAAAGGCAGACTAACCTCCTTCTCCATCAGCATTTTAAGAACTTCCAAGGAACTGGCATGACCTCGGATCTCCAGTGCAAATTCTTGCTTTGCCTTGATCCGTGATGGTGAATAACAGAAGGTGTGGTAAGAGAGGTGAGAACCATGTTTATGTTTTAGTATTGCAATATGTGAACCATATTAAAATATCAAAGCTGCAAATAAGAATCACAAAGGGCAGAAGGAGAAAAGTGCTGGAGCCCTTGAAAGTGTCTGTTACTGTATTGCGACCTGTAGGGAAAGTGCTTCTTGTCTTACCAATAAATCTCTGCCTCTCAGAAACAAAACCCACTTAACGAACACAAATAGCAGCCCTAAAAGAAATGATCACCTCATCAGGAAATAAGACACCCCTCGGGAAGGGTAAAACAAGATGTTTTTCCAAAAGCTAATGGGGTAAGTCACCTTGATAAGGAGAAGTGAACCCGCCAGTGATCGAGCCCTGGGAGAAACGGCCCAAGAGGGATGTCCCTCAGCGGAGGCCGGCCCTTGGTCCCGGCGTTCGGGGAACACCTTCCCGGCAGGGGCCGGGTCCCGCCTCGGGGCCAGCCCGGCCCGCGGAGCAACAGGTCCCCGATGCCTGCGGGGCAGCTTGACCCGGCTCGGCCGCCCTTAAATAACCGCGGCACGGAGCCTTTCCCCCTCCTTCCCCGGCGGGTCCCTGCGGGGTTAAACCCCTCACGCTCCTCCTCTTCCTCAGCCCCAGCCCGCCGGGGTGGTCCCGCAGCCCCGGCCTGGGGCAGAGCCCGCCCTCCGTAATCCATGCGCGGGCGGCACCACCACCACCACCACCACTACCGCGGCGCTCGGAGGCTGCAGGCGGAGCGGGCCGTGCCGTGCCCCGGCGCCTCCGACTCCGCTTTCCCCGCTTGGCCGGTGAGTGCTGCCGGGTGGAGGCGGGGGGTTCCCGGAGCAGCCGCTCTGCCCGCGGTGGGGCCGGGGCTCCTCCGTCTTCACCCGCTGCGGGCGGCAGAAGGTCCTGGCCGGGAGAGCGCGGCCCCTTCCCCCGCGGGAGAAGAGGTAGCGGGGGGCCGCTGTGGGAAGCCGGGTGAGGGAGGGGGGCGTCTGGCCGTCGAGGGAGGCGCGTGCCCGGGGCCGTGGGGCTGCCTGCGGGGAGGGGGTCGGTGGGGATCCCCGGGGCTGGGAGAGCGACCTGCGGGAGCGGCGGGATGGAGGCGCTGAGGGAGGGAGGGAGGGAGGCGGCCCCGCCTCAGCGCGGGCAGAGGGGCCGGCCGGCGGGCAGGTCTGTGGTGAGGGGAGCCGGGGGAGCGGGTAGGGGCTCCGCGGGAGGGACGGAAGGGGCTGCGGGGCGGCGTGTGTCGGTCCGCGGGGTACCGGGGCGCATCCGTCCGCTGAAGAGAGCGGGGCGGCGGGTGCGGCCGCTGCCGGCGGAGCGGGTTTACACCCCGCGGGGACGGCTGAGGAGAGGTCGGGGGCCAGCCGCGAGTGCTTGGCCGCTGGAGAGAGAGGAGCGGCGGGGAGACCCCCGGGGATCTACGGGGAGCCGCTCCGCGGGCAGCAGGGTGCCTGCTGAGAGCACCTGCCCGGGGCGAGGCGGGGAGCGGGTGGTGGGGCCTCAGCGGCGCCGGGGAGGCGGAGGAGGGGACGGGGACACCGTGGCGGCCTCGAAATCGGCTCGTCTGGGCGGCGGCAGGGAGCCAAACCCCTGCCTTGGGTCTGCGGTGGGTGCGAGCTGGGGGGGCAGCCCGCCCGCTGCCGGCGGGGGTCCCCGCGGGGCTCGGCAGCGCGCTGCGGAGGGCGGCGCCCCGCAGGAGTTGAGGGTGGTGTTGCCGGTGGGTTGATGCTCAGTGTGTACCTGGGCAGATCCCGCCCCGGGGGGACAAACCTTTATTCTCGGTAGGGGCGAGGTCTGCTGCGAGCTGGGGACCTCGCCCGAGAGCGGAGGGGGGAAAGGGGCGGTTGTGGTGGTGAAAACGCGGGCTGTGCCTTCCCCTGCACACGCATGCAGGGGAGAAACTGCAGGAGCTACCGAGTCGGTCGGTAATTCCAGCAGAGGCAGGGCTGCGGTGGCCGTAATACCGTGTGCAGTTTGCAGATCAAGGACGAAGCAGCCTGGAAGAGGAAGAGGTCTCTACAGGTTTAGTAGACGAAGGAAAGACTTGGTGTCAGCTGCCAGTGGGAGTACGAGGGGTGGGTCTGTCGCTCTGGTACTTTCGTAATGGGTTATGTCCTCAGCCCCCATCAGTTCACCCAAAAAACTAGCTGTTTATGGGCTGGCTTTACTGAGTTTTAAGATTTTCTATGCGATGCTGAAAAGTGCTCTCATAAGGAATGCGCTATGAATACTAGGGTAAACGCACCACTTAAAAAAAAAAAATACGTTTAACTCGATTTTTCTTTTTTTTTTCCTTTATTTTTTTTGGTTCAGTTAGTGAGACTATACTTTAAACATTTAGGCAGTCAGCTAAAAATCAGACCTGCTGATGTTCTGGGGAGGATCTCTCACTTGGAATTTTTACTGATCTGCTTCTGTTGTTTGCAAATGGCTGTAACTTGCAAAACAGCAGGATTTTTTTTGGTGTTGCTTCTTTTTTGTTTGTTTATTTTCAAATTGTTAAGTAGCTGCTCAAAGCAAACTGGGTTCTGAATATCCATTTTTTCCTGACTTGAGCGCTTACTCATTTTGAGCATATAGCAAGCATGTCAGATGGATACTGAGGCTACCTTGTGTGGAAGATTCTATCTGTTTGGTTTCTGTCGATGCTGCCAGACTCTGTTCTGCAGTCCCTAGTGCTTGCTAGGTTCATTTGCTTCCTACTCCTCCTATGGCAACAGGTTGTAATTGTTGGTAGGCTTAGGACAGATGTAATAGAAAACTGTACCTTTTTAAGCTGCCAGCATCTAGCTTGGCTTGCTGTATTATGTCTCTTGAATGGGAAGTTGTTGTTTGTGGGTTGGTTTTCTTTTTTTTTTTAATAAATACTTAGGAGTCGTAGTCTACCTGTATCTATCTGTTTTGTGAGTGGTTTAATGCATTTCATTCTTCTGGTGGTTGCTCATATTGGAGCAACCTCACTGAAGAGGATTACGGACTTGGATTTTCAAATGACTAATTAAACATTGTAACAAACGTAGCCAGATCCTTTGTGTTGGCTTCTTATGGACAACTGCATCTTCCACTGTCCCATCCTGGTTCACTGCCAGCAGGCTCCCACATTGAGCTTTAGTAGTCTAGCCTCTGGTTGATTGAATTTCAGTTCACAGGGTTAATCATCGTTGCATCACTGCACTGCAGCATTGTATTTGCATGGATGGCAGTGTTAAACAGGAGGAGGCCAGTCCTGTTGAAACAAAGAGCTGGACATCATGCTGTTTCTGAGGTCTGCTATTTGGAGTTGATGTATCATGAAAGCGGTTGCTGAATTTCTGCATCTCTCACTCAGTCTCCTCTATCCCTCTCAAACTTACAGCGGAGTTGCTGAAGCTTTATTGTGTTTGGAAAACATTACCATATTTTTAATAATAAGTAACGAATATTGGAGATATGATAATATTGCAGCATACCTGGTAAAAAGGTGGTGGTGTTCTCCACAGGACTTATATTTAGTGACTTTTATGTGTGGAATATTAGTGACAACTGCAGAATAAAAAGCAAGAGCGCTGGTCTTTTAAAGACAGACACTTGCAAACCACACAGAAAATAAATTAAACACTTTCTTTATTATATATGTCATCTGGAAAAGGAAGGCCAAAGAAAGCATACCCCCCCACAAGTGAGCAAGACTGGCAAACTGGTAACAATGGCCGAGGAGAAGGCTGAGGTACTCAACAACTTTTTTGCTTCAGTCTTCACTGGCAGCCTCTCTCCCCACATCTCTCAAGTGGATGGACCGCAAGGCAGGGACTGGGGGAGCAAAGTTTTTCCCACTGTAAGAGAAGAGCAAGTTTGTGACCACGCGAGGAATCTGAACTTACATAAGTCAATGGGACCTGACGAGATGCATCCAAGAGTAATGAGGGATTTGGCTGATGTAGTTCCCAAGCCACTTTTTATGATATTTGAAAAGTCATGGCAGTCAGGTGAAATCCCTGGTGACTGGAAAAAGGGAAACATTGCACCCATTTTTAAAAAGGGCAGAAAGGAGGACCCTGGGAACTACCAACCTGTCAGTCTTGCCTCTGTGTCTGGGAAGATTGTGGAACAGATCCTCCTAGAAGCTGGGCTAAGGCACATGGAGGACAGGTAGGTGATTTGAGGCAGTCAGCATGGCTTCAAGTCCTGCCAGACCAACCTAGTGGCCTTCTACGATGGAGTGACTACATCAGTGGACAAGGAAAGAGCTACAGATGTTGTCTATCTGGACTTCTGTAAGGCCTTTGACACGGTCCCCCACAAAATCCTTCTCTCTAAATTGGAGAGATATGGATTTGATGGGTGGACTGTTTGGTAGATAAGGAATTGGTTGGATGGTTGCATCCAGAGGGTAGTGATCAATGGCTCAATGTCCAGATCGAGGTTGGTGACAAGTGGTGTCTCTCAGGGGTCCATATTGAGACCAGTACAGGTCAATATCTTAATGACACAGATGGTGGGATTGAGTGCACCCTCAGCAGGTTTGCAGATGTGACACCAAGCTGAGTGGCATGGTTGACACGCCTGAGGGACGGGATGCCATCGAGAGGGACCTGGACAGACTTGAGAAGTGGGGCCATGTGAAGCTCATGAGGTTCAACAAGGCCAAGTGCAGGGCCCTGCACGTGGCTTGGGGCAACCCCTGGTATCAATAGAGGCTGAAGGATGAAGGGATTGAGAGCAGTCCTGCTGAGAAGGACTTGGGGGTATTGTTGGATGAAAATTTGTCCATGAGCCGACAATGATCGCTTGCAGCCCAGAAAGCCAACTGTATCCTGGGCTGCATCAAAAGAAGTGTGACCAGCAGGTTGAGGGAGGTGATTCTGCCCCACTACTCTGCTTTCATGATACCCTACCTGGAGTACTGTGTCCAGCTCTGGAGCCCTCAGCACAGGAAAGACATGGATCTTTTGGAGAGGGTCCTGATGGCCACAAAAATGGTCAGAGGGCTGGAGCACTTCTCCTATGAGGACAGGCTGAGGGAGTTGGGGCTGTTCAGCCTGGAGAAGAGGAGGCTCTGGGGAGACCTTATTGTGGCCTTTCAGTACTTAAAGGGGGCCTACAGGAAAGATGGGCACAAACGTTTTAGCAGGGCCTGTTGCAAGAGGACAAGGGGTAGTGGCTTTAAACTAAAAGAGGGGAGATTTAGACTAGATATAAGGAAGACATTTTTTACAATGAGGGTGATGAAACAGTGGAACAGGTTGCCTGGAGAGGTGGTAGATGCCCCATCCCTGGAAACATTCAAGGTCAGTTTGGATGGGGCTCGGAGCAACTTCATCTAGTTGAAGATACGTCTGCTCATTGCAGGGGAGGTTGGACTAGATGACCTTAAAGGTCCCTTCCAACCCAAACTATGCTATGATTCTATGATATCTTATTATGTACTTAACAGGGTTTGTGTTTTATTTTGTTTTTTAATTGAAACATAGTAATGAAATGGATATCTTATTTGGTAATTAATGTAAGCACTTCAAAGGTTCATGCAGCTTCTTTTCATTCACTATTTACTTGAACTTGGAGAGAGTTGTACTGGCAGTTACTGTATGTAGCTCACCGACTGCAGTGATGCCATGCTGTTTCTGAGGAAATGAGATGGCCACATGCTGCAATGAAGAGTAGCATGAACTGCTACGTAATTCTCTTTGTGTGTCACTCGTGCGTATGTCATTCTTGCAGTTCTCACAATTACAAATTTCATGGATACACTTTTTTTAATGCTGTTTGTCTAGCATATTTAACTACTAATATGCTCCCAGCTAAGTTTCTTTTAGATATCAAGGTAAGGATAACTGCTGGGGCCTTTTTACATCTGAGTTATTTTTAGGTAGGCTGAATACATATTGAATGCTCAGAGGTATCCTGAGTTATAGGTTTAATAGTGTTTCTGCAAGTTCCCAATCCTTATTGATGTAACCTTGGAAATATATTAGTGTTTTATGCAGTATAGAGAAGATTTGGTGTCAGCCTGGAGGGAACTGCCCAGTAAGATTATGTATACAATGCTTATTGTGGTATATTTGCCAACAAAGGGAGACGAAGAGGATATGGTCAGAATTCTGCAGATGCTTTGATTTGCAAGAAACCCACCTGCTTGCTGGAAAATTCTCAACTTTATAAAAGCTTAACTGAAAGTTATGTAGAGTTGGAGACTTCAGTAGTGTCTTTGGAATGGAAAGGTGGTTATGTGTCTCCACTTAGCAGGATGTTGTTTGTATCTGCAGTACAGGTAGTGTCCTTGTTTTAAAACTGCCAACTCCCTGTCTTGGTTAATATGTGACTTCACATTTCTAGCAGGCATAGTGAATGGGAGGACATTTTGATAGTGCTTTATTTGTCTATTTGTACAATTAGATACACTTTAAATTGTCCTTAACCTAAAATCTGACTGAAAAAAAGAAGTTGTGTGTACTTTCTCTTCTTCTGCCCTCTCTCTAGCATAAAAGAAAGCATTATGGAGAACATGCTCTGCATTCAAGCTTTGCCTTAAGACACCAGTTAGGGAGGCAATCTTCCTCTCAATTTCATCTTTCATATACGCACCTAACATTTACCTATATTGTATGCTTTTTTATCTGTTTCCTGAACTCTTGGAATCAAGGTTCAGTCACCATGTGTGAGCCTTTTCTCGTGACTCATTGAAGTGTTGCAACTGTACTTTAGAAAACTCAAAAACCCCTAAACTTTACTTAGAAAAAGTGTTCAAACTTTTTTTTTTAAGAAAAACCAAGTTGAGCTGTATCGTATCGAACTTGCACAATCTTCACTGTTGTGTCATTAAGGTAAAAGACACTTTTTTTTTTTTCCCCCCACTTAGTTCTGGTCTTGTGATATTTTGTCCTGTAGAGTTTCTGTAGATTTGTTAATAAACTACAGCCTAAGCGATTTTCAGTTTCTGACCATTTCTGTGTTCAGCCCTAGAGTAATAAGTGCATGAAAGAAAATTCCACTGAAAAATATCTTTTAGGATGAAGAAAACTAGTCTCGAGAAAAAATTAGAGGAGGAAAAATATTATTTTTGGAGCTGGACTTTTTTTTTCTTTTCATTATTCTTTAACAAAACATTATTTTCCAGGTAGGAGAATACTTATGGTTTGATGTGTTCTAAGTTCTTATGTTCTTGTGTTGAGCATCCTATTTCAGAGTTACTGCTAATAATGCCTTTTTGAATAAGGCTTGAATATTTCTGCTATTCATAGCATTGTTACTGTTCATTCTTCTTGGTTTTCACTAGCCATGAGGGGGGAAGATAGAGTTGAGTTTTTCTTCTTAACTTGATCGGACTTTAGGGGAACAAAACTGTCTCTAGTTCTTTGATCTGGTCTTGTATTTCCTTGTTCTTTATTTTTCTTGATCTTAATCTATGCTTTGAATGCACCAAGGACTACTAAACAAGACTGCAGCATGGTTTCTTGCAAGTCAATAACAGTTTTCAGAAGGGTAGCCTGTATTCTACCAGACACTGTAAAGCATGGGAGATACTTAAGTCTCACCTTAGTATCGATTTTTTTAAGTCTTTTGCCTTCAGCATCTCTTTGACCTGGAAGCACCTTGGAAGTCAAGGTATTGGTGTAGGAGTGGGCTGACTGAGGCCGTGAGGTGTTTGTGTTACTTTGCTGCTGTTCTTGCAAGTGAATGGTCTGAACGCCAAAGTGGAGATAAACGACATTTCTGTATAGGTAGTGCTGCTGAAAAAGGCAACAGAGGCACAACTATGCTGAGCAAAGGCAGTTTGTGCTGAGTGCTCTCCAGTTTGAAGTGGGCGGCTTGTCATCAGCAGCGTGTTCCCAGGCATCCCCACCAGTGTCACTCTGGTAGAGCACCAAAGACATTTCAAAGATAAGCCAGTCTGGTGGTTGGTAAACTCAGTGTGATAGTCTCTGGCACGCTGTACATGCAACTTCCAAAGTCAGAAAGGGGCAGAAGTTTTTCTGTTGCCTTTTATCTCTTATTTTTGGTCTCCCTGGAGGCCACCATGGCCCATGCTGAAGTGAAGGAGTCTTACCTAGCCCCAGGTAGGTGAAGGTGTTTTGTTGGAAACCCAGGGGGGGTTCAGTTTAGACTTCTTAAGTGGTGCTTGATTAAACTGCTGTGATTTTGTAGATTCAGAACGTTCTTAAATACATGGAAACATCCAAAGTCAACTTAATGCCACTCAGCTTTAGCAAGCTATGAATAACAATTGTTGAGTTGACTTCTCCGGTTCCTAAGGAGAGCTTTGAGATAGTTTGAGTTAATAGCAAGTAATTACTGACATCCATTGTCACCTGTGTGAAGTTTTGTTGTTTATTTTGTTTTTGTTAACTTTTCAGTGATGAATAATTTCTTTCCTCAGTCTTAGAGGACGATTAGGAGTAGCTGGCATCCAGAAGGTTTTACTGAAAAGTTGAGATTAAAGAAGCTACAGGATATGACTTGTAATAATTGCCATCAACTATGGTAACATCAGGTGGCTGATTAAATGCATTGTGTAACTGTTGTGACGTGACATATTGTACTTAGGCAGAACTGCAATTCATACATTGTTCCTTTAGTTCTGTTTCCCTTGGAGCTGTCCCAATGCTCTGCTCTGTTTGTTTTTGAAAACTCACTGACCTGGAACTATTCGTAATTGTTTTTTCTTTCCTCTTTCAAGTACATTGTATGTAGTAGACCATATTATTCACTAACTTCAATCTTTATTTTTTTTTCTTTTCTGTCCTATCCTTCTTGCTTTTACAATATCCACAGAAGATTGCAGGTTATCTTGCACTTTCCCATTTGCTTGCACACACCTTAACAAGCTCTTTCTTGTTTTTGCCAGAGATGGTGCGCTGAATCATTTCCACAAGAGGCATCTGCACCACTGTGAAGCAAGAATACATTAAAGAATAGAAGGTGTGAGGGTGCGCCAGTGCTTTCCTGGCTACAAAGCTAACCCCCAAGTGAATGTATTGAAGATTTCTAAACTTGGTGGGACAAATATCTCTACCTCCAATTTTATGAATACTGCTAGCTATGGCTGTGGAACTCTGTTTGCTGCTGCTGCTGTTCAGTGGAAGTACTATTTCAGAGGTACAGCCTATATACAAACCGCCTCCTGGGACTTTGGATTTTGGATTTGTACCAGCCAAGACGTATGATACAGGTGCATACCATGAACCCGGGCCAATAGGAATTTTGTTTAAAATAGTACACGCATTCCTGTACTTAGTGCAGCCAAATTCTTTTCCTCAAGGTAAGTAGATACACATCTATCTTTTTTTTTTTGATAAAGATTTGTTATTGATGCATTCATCTTATTGTAGATACCAAGGCCATCATCTTGAACTGCTATGAAGGACTTTGTTAGTAGCACGTGTTATGGCCTGGAAATGTGTACAGTTTCATATGAAGTAATGTTTTTCTGCTAAGCATAATGTGTGTGTGTGTATGTTAATGAAAATCAAATGTTGATGAAATTTCACAGGACTCTGCTTACATATCTCAAAGCTGTCACTGATGCATTTGAGGCTTTTTTTTTAACTGAAACTTTTTCTTATGTATGCCCAGAAGCATGGGATATAGGAGTAAAGCATAAACTGCTTTGTTTAGTATTAAATCTGTAAGAGACAGCTGTGAGGTTTGCATATTATAGTAAACAGTCAGGTGATTATAATATGAGATTTAGCTTAGGAAATGGAAATTGGCAATGTGAAATAAATGTCATTCATTTCCACGTTTGTGCATTCATGGTCAGGTTTTAGGTAAGGGCAGTTCCATGACACAGCCACATGTAACTTGTTGTTCTTTTGTAAGCTGAAGTTAACACTTGAGACTGCATTTGTTTTATTCAGGCATTTTTTTCCCATTCCTTTCCTACTCAGTTGTCCCTTCTTCTAAAGGAAAAATTAAGGTATCAGAAGTGTGTGCTTATTGAGGGCACATTGATTAACAGATGGTTTTTGGAACTCTGTGTGTTTGTGGATACAGTAGCTGTGTCAACTTTCCAACATGGTTTTTTGTTTCACTTAGTTCTTAAAAGAATTGCATTTAAAATTATATTGAGGTGATGCTTTAATAAAACCTAAGGATGGCTTTGGTTTGTTATTGATTCCTTTTGGTGGTTTAGTTTTAACTGTGTATAAAAGACGTTTATATTATTTTGTAGTACATCTTTTAATTTATGTATTAAAATTTTTAGTAATTTCAAGTCTTAAATTCTGCAGTCACGTACCTGTATGATATCTGTGAACTCTTATTTGCTTGTATTTTTGATGTCTCTTTAATAGATGTAAAAGAATGAGCTCAAAAGAACTTGAATGAAAGAATTCTATTTAGGCAAGCGCTTGGAGTCCCGGGTGTTAACCTGGAGAGCAAAACCCTGGCGTGTTCCCTGCAGGATCTGTCTTCTGAGCAGGTCTTACACAAGGTGTAATGAGAGCAAATGCATGAAGGTGACAGGAATGTCACCTTTTGGAGGAACTGCTTCCAGATACCTATGCTTTTGTGGCCTCTTTCCTTCCATTAAATAAGCAGATGAGCTATGAGAGAGGTGGCTGTGAGACCTGATACGTTAGGATTGTCATCTGCATTTAACTCTTAGAAACAGGCCTTAGTTTTGCCTAAAGCCCTGCTTGAACATTTTATTCTCTTGTGATTGAGGAAACTTGATTTCAGTGAGATGTTTACTGTTTCTTTATATTAACAGGAATTTGGTCTGTAACCTTGTATGTCAAATTTAATATTATGTATCCTAAACATATAAATAATTATTGAGTCAAGATTCTACTTCTGTGGGACTGCTTGTAGTAAGTTTTGCATTAAGTAGGTGTTATGAAATACAGTGTTAAAGAGAAAGGAAACATTCAGAAGTAAATCAGTTGTTCTTAGCTTGTAAACTTTGAACATCTCATACCTCTCCTTCCTTCCTTGCAGATACTTTTTGCCAAATCAGTCATTTTTAGAAGTTTAGGTGAAACCCTTTTCCAATGCCCTCACATACCTCACTGCAAAATACAGATTTGAAGGATCATGTCAGTTTGAGTCATGCCATTTAATTGGTTAATCCCCATAATCTCTTTTGCCATATGCTGTTCTATTTTCACGTTCAGTGTATTAATGGTGTAGTTACATAGTTACGTATTTGAAATGCCTTTTTTATTTTAAACTGCAAACTTGAAATTGAGTTAATTCTGATTCAGAAATGAAAATAAACATTATCACAAATGGGTACGGAAAGCAAGCCTTTTGATGTTTCTAGCTCAAAACTTCATCATTCTGTTTGGGCTGGTGCACCACAAGAGTTAGCTCCAGGTTGATGCCCTGGTGTATTGCATGTAACCATAACATAGAGGAGAAGTGATTCCTGTGCATGATTTGGCATCAGTCGCTTAGACCTCTGATTTTAGTAGTCTTTCCCCTCCCCCTTATACTTGGAAATACTTGATGTTTGTTTTTCCAGTCTACTGTTAGTACTTTAAGCTGTGAGGGGGAAAAAAAGTGGCAGGATTGTCTAATTGCATGTGGATATTCCTGCCTTTGCAAATCATTTTTGTGCTTGCAGTAGTGTTCTGATGGAGCTGAATGTTACAGGATAGCTTTCATACTCCTTCAGTCCCAAGTGTGCCTTTTAGGGAGTGCTGTGGTTTAACCCTAACCAGCAACCAGGACCATGCAGCCGTTCCCCTCCCAGTGGGATAGGGGAGGAGAAGCAGGGGGGAGTGGGAGGAAGGAAACCTTGTGGGTTGAAATAAAGACATTTTAATAGAAGAGAAAATAATAGTAATGGTAAAAGAATATACAAAATAAGTGATGCAATAGAATTTCTCTCACTACCCAATGATTGATTGCCCAGCCTGTCCTGAGCAGCGATGGCGGGTTCCCCCCTGCACCGGCCAACTCTCATTTATATATTGAGCATGATGTCTCTGGTATGGAATATTCCCGTGGCCAGCTTGTCCTCTCTGTGCTCCCTCTCAGCTTCTATGGGAAGCTGAAAAACTCCTTGACTTAATATAAGCATTACTTAGCAATAACTAAACCAAAATGCGTTATCGACATTATTCTCATACTAAATCCAAACCACAGCAGCTGCTAGGAAGAGAATTAACTCTATCCCAGCTAAAACTAGGACAGGAATAAAGCTAGTATGGTAAAACAAAATATGAAGTACGTCAGAGTCCTTGGGAAACGTTGTCCTTAAAGTATTTGCATTCTGCTAAGCCTTAACATTTATTTAAATGTTTTTATGTTACTTAAAAGTTGAAAGTGATTGCTTCATTTAAAGGAAAAAAAAAATCAGTCACAAAATATTTTCTAAGGTAGGTTTTTTGTTGTTAAATCTAAGTGAGTAATTATTTACTTGCATCTAGATTTATTCATGGCATCTGGTTTGTGGTCATACAACTTCATCTAAGTTTAGATTTAATAGGTAAGTTATTAATGGGATTAAATATACTGCTCATGTAAAGTGCAGTAACAGAATCAGAACAAGGAACTGAAGCTCCTAAAGTTTTTTTTAAATTGCTGAATCTTTACGACCAGCACTGTGCTCTTTGGATATGGCAGTAAATGAGTTTAAAAAAAGTGGACTAGGATATCTGATTGCAGTGCTTCAGTGTGTGGAAATAGATTCTGCTTTGAACTCCACCAGTCAAATACTTTTGTTATCACTAGATGATGTACTGGGGTAAATGGGAGTGAATTTACTCCCAAGCATAAACTGTTATGCAGGGAAGCAGCCTCCACTTTGAGTTAATGGTACACTGGAGTGGAAGAGACCATGTTTGGTCACCGGTTTGCTACCTGGGGTTCAGTAGGTCTCTTTAATCTTGCTGTGCCTTGGTTTCTCCATCTGTAAAATGGAGAGGACAGTGGTACTACTCCTTTTGTTGAGGACTACGTAGGATAGAGCATCATTATTCTTTCCTGTTAATAGCACCATTTACAATAACTAGATGATAATAGGAAAATTACAAGTTGCTTCTATCACTCAGCAAAGACGTCATCTAACAAAACAAGTTGTCATGTTTTCTCTTAGAATTTGCCATAAACTGAGGTGTTAATTTATTAATAAAGTTAGGTCAATTCATGGTTGTGACATGGTGCGTTGTTACCTGTTGTGTTGGAGACCTTCAGGTGTGAACTTGATGTAGACAGGGCATGGTCAGTGTGGTCCTCTGGCTGCTATGAATATCTTATCATGGCTTTGTCTTTGTTCCCATGGAAACCAGTTGTTAGTTGCAGTAAGGCGATGTTAATCTGAGATTCCACTTGCCAGCAGGATGTGCACAACAAATCTTCGGCTTCACAGCTTGTGTCTTGTAATAAAAATGTGAAGAGTTCACAAAGGAACCAAGCTGGAAATAAATCTGCTCCTATTTTTAGGTGAAATAAGACAAAAACTTACAGACCTTTTTACCTTACTCTGCTCTACCTGAACATACTGCAGGACAACTGTGGCACTTATGTTAAGTTACAACTGCTTTGTTCCAGCTTCTACTTTTTATTCTGGATGATTCTGTTTCTGCTGAAGCAGGAATAAAACTTTAACATCAAAATCAACTGTTGAATGCAGGTACTTCCTGGGCAAAACATAGTATGAAGAGTTAAATGTACTATTTGCCTGGTGGGAACGAGAGCAAACTGGTTTTTAGACCTGGACTACACCTCTCAATTCTTTCTGTTTGTGGAGTCTTGCTTGTTGAACAGTTTGAGCATAAGACTGAGGATCAGAACTTGACTATGTTAATGCAAAATCTTGTTTCTGACCCCTTTTGGTCTTCCTTTCTCCTCACTTGGTCAGCCTTTAAAGCAGCTGCAAATTGTGAAGTGCAGCAAGTTCATCTGGTGTTCCCTATCTCTGCAATTAGTTTCCCACATAAGTGTATTCAGCAATTAAAACATTTTAACATTTTTAAAAAAATAAATCACATACACTGTTTACTTTGACGTCAAGTTATCTCTAGCTTGTATAGCTGTAATAGAAAATGCATATTCAAAACCCTGTTGTTGTAGGTAGGTTTGAGCTCCTAGGATATTGATTTTTTTTAATATATTAGCTGTGTTGGATGTGAGGTTCTAAAGAAAATAATCAAAATGCTTTATCACCCCCTCGGTTAAAAACTCAGTTTTTAACCCTCGGTCAGAATTGTTGGGATTTTTTTGTGTAAAACTAACTTCTCTGCGTTTGGAGCGTTTGCAGCATTGGAGCTAAACTAGGCTATGTGTAGCTGGTAGTGCCTCTTTGTTTTTATACTTGAGTTGTGTGCTGGCCATTCCCATATGCTGGGAATGCTGGCCATGTCCACCCCAGCATGCAGTGAAAAGCCTACACTCTGGCTCTGACTTACGTGCAGATGCTGCAGTTCAGTAACAGAAGATACTGCTTGGGTACCCCAAGCAATTACAACCTTTTATAAAAACTGAAATTACAATATCCTTTTTCCCAATTGTGTGAAGTCTCAGTTTTAGTTTGGGTGTGAAACTGCCCTGATGTGATAGACTGCTTTTTTGAGCTAGTGTTTGACACTGTGTATATGGGTTGGTTTTCTTAAAGCTTATGTCCTGGAGTTGGGTTGGCAGCACAGATGCAGGTGCAGGAACTGAGCAGAAGGGAGGAAGAGCAAGACCTGCTCTTTAGTAAGTTAGCTGTTAGATTGGCTAAGCAGTATTGTGAAATTATGGTTTTGTTAAGCTGTACAGTCAGTGCCTTCACCACATCCCTGTAACTGTTTTTCCAGCACTGTGGCTACAGCTGTGATGTGAATTTAGAGTAGTAGCTGAAGTGTGTGTATGAAAAATGCAGGTTTCAGTGACAGAGGTTATATATAGCAAGTAGCGGTGATGTCTTTTGGGTAGAAGTGGGGTAAGAAGGTGGTCTTACAGTGCTCCTTTACTTGGTAATATGGTGTGTACATTGAAAGAAGTGTCCTGAGTCTGATGTTGGAAATACCGGGGAAGATGGAGCAGCAGCAAGATGCAAGATAAATTAGCCTCTTCTCTTCTCTGCCCACTCATATACATTTAAGGAAATAGTTCTTTAAAAAAAATCATTGCTCATTTCATGCTGGGAAGTTAAGAGATGCTCTACTTGATGACATACCCATGTAAACAAGGAACACTGAGAATGTTTCTGAAGCAGATTTATGGCCTGCTTTTTTATTTTCTTAGGTGTCAGAGAGTAATTCCTTTTTCCCTGAACTGTTCCGAACTGCAGACAATCTAACAGATTGCTTTTCAAAAGGATTTTTTTGTGGACGGGGAGGAGACAGACGTTTTAGGGAGGGGAGGTTTATACAGATTATCTACTAGAGGCTACCACAGAAAACTACAGTTGCAGACATTAACACTTCTCTGATGTCTTCTGCCTGCTTCTCTTGGATTACATAAACAAGGAATCTATTTTGCAGACAGGTATTGCGTGGAAAATAATGCAACTCATTTTTTAATCAGTGTAGCATAGCTGATCATCTGAAAAATCTTACACTGTACACACATCTGGAATCCTTTCCCTACAGCATCCTCAGTTGCTTGCCCTGATCTGGTTTAATACTGCCTGCCAGCTGTGCCTAGGAGAAAAAACATGCCTTGACAGAAATTGGAAAATGACAATCCAGCTTCACAAATTACAACACTATTAGGACACAAGGGAGAAACTAATGAAAATGAACCTCAAGCAGAGTTTGAGGGAGCTGGTTACTTTCTGTGGGGAGGGTGCAGAAGTGGCATTACCACAGATGGCTGTGGTGGCAGGCTGGAGGGCACCTCAAGCAGTAGTACTTCTTGGAGGCTAGATTATAATAATAATAAATAAAATGGCCCTACAGATGTGTGTTATTGAGACTCAACTCATATTTCCCAGACCTAAACTGCCCTCCGCCCCTTCTGAATTAGACTGCTATGACCTTTCTGTCTGTTGGGAGCTTTTCCTGGTGAGTGGGTTGGGCATTTTCTGGGTGAAGTGCTGAGTTTGCTCAGGGAACCTGCTAATAGTTACAACATGGGCAATGCCAGGTGAGTGCTTGATCCTGTCCAGACCCTGTTCTGTTAGTCTATGGACATTACTGGGAGACACAAGGTATAACCAAAGAGCTGACCAGCTGCATTCCTGCCTACTGTGCAGGGGGTGAGTTCTGCGCACAGCTAAATCCAGGGGTGCCGACTACAAGGAAGGGAAGGGTGGGAGGTACAGGATGCTATTGTGACAGAAGGTGGCCTTGTCATTTTTTTGTCATTCTAGGTAAACAAGCTTTATTGATAGGGTTTGTATGTTTTTAAAGAAAAAAGCAGAGGTACCATGTCCTAAAAATGCGTGTGTCTAGATAATTAGTGCTATTGTGTGGTGTGTGTATTGGTGGGGGGGGTGGTAACGTTAGATACATTGAATGGGGTATGGTGTCTGTGTACTACCAGTTACAGTAAAACACTGAATTAAGCTCTGTGTGCATTCATTTTTCTTAACTTGTCTAAAAGATTGGCCATCCCATGTAGTATCTCATAGCAAAGGGATAAGCAGCTTGGGCATCAACTTGGTCCAAGCCTAAGTTTTGCCTTTCAGATGCCAGTGCACAATTGCAGTCGGAGTACACCACATGAAGGCAGTTCTTTGTGTCCCTTCCTCTGTTAACAGGAAATCTAAACCACTAAAAGCATGAAAGCTTATTTGAGGCTTCCAGAGTGTACCTGCAGCATCTTGTGTGGTGAGAAGTGGGACGGGGTAGGTTTTGGGTTAACCACATCCTCTGGTAACGTGTATAGTGTGTGAACTTCTTCGAAAATTACCTGTGACTTACGTGTTTTCACACCACTCTGCTGAGACTCTGTGATTTTTCTAGCTTAACAATGGCAACTACTCTGGTGTCCATCCTCCCCCTCCATTTAACTTTACAACCTTATATATCCACATAGTGTTGAATTCTGTTTTCTAATTTGTGGTTTGTGAAACTGATGGGAGAGAGGGGGGGGATGTCACTGAACTTACTGGGATAATGTTTTCACAAGCCTCTAAGGGACCTCTCAGTTCCTTCATCTTGGCTGTTATGAAGCATTTTGAGTTAATCATGTGAGGTACTGTATGGATACTGCCTGTTATTGGAAAAGCAGTCGTTTGACTTTCTCTTCTTTGTTATAGACCATCATAATTAGATAACATTAGTTTAGCCCTCTCATTTTTTTGTCTGACAACTTGCTTAGGTTGTTGTTCAGAGAGCAACAAACTCCTAGGTCTTGTTCAGTGATGACTTTTTCTGGAATGGTGTCAGCCAGAGTAATAAGAACTTGATAGGTATTTGCAACAAATCTTTCCACTGTCCTCATATTGAGAGTTTAATTACATTGAAGATTATGAGAATTGGAATTTTTTCCTCTCCTTTTTTCTCACTATTATTTTTTGCTTTTCAAGATGTTCTGTATAACTTTTTGATCTTAATAAAGTTGATGCTTTTTTCTAAGTGAATATGCACTATTCAAAAATTGCTGGAGCAAAATAAATGTGTAAGTATTAGTTTTAGTAGGGTTTGTCATCCTTTTAACAGTATTAAATCTTTCCAGATTGGTATTAAGGGTTTTGAGTAGACTTCTTCCTGTTCCAGAATTGAGTTACCTTATTAGAAGGGAAACCAGCTGCCACGAATGTCAGCTATTGCAGTTTAAGCTGACTAATCTATCAATATATGCATTTTAGTGTAAGCCTACCAGTTACCAAAAAAAATCCAACAAACCTGCTTTGACACTTTTTTGCAATATACAGATATATTTCTTCTCATCTAAAAACAGTTCTGTGACTAAATTGTGACCTGTATTGCATCATAACATAGGCAAGATCCTTATTATCTCTGAAAACATACAAATCATTTTATTTTTGTAAACTTTAAACAGTGATTGCAGTTGTGAATGTGAATATTCTTACTAAGTATTGCCTTGGCTATTTAACTCAGCTGAAAGATGCCTGGGTGTACTTGTACAGAACAGATACAAACTCGAGGCCTAATTAACTTCCTTCAGAGCAGCAACCTTTACTTTTGCTTTGATTTTTGAGTGAAGTAGTGATCTCTGTAGTACTTTGAACCAACACGTGTGCCACAGTTATTGAACGTATGTGGAAAACTGTGTCCCTTGCAGAAATGGGAAAACAGAGAGAAGACATTCTGAGGAATCTCAGTGAAGCTGCCAGAACACCAGTCACTGAGGTAATTAACAGCTGGTACCAGCAGAGCTCCAGCATGTACTTCCAAATTATCTGTGTTCGTATTTCCAATAATTCAAGTTATGCAATATAAGAGAGGATTTTCTGTACTTTCCTCAGTTTACAGCAATTTCTGAGGAGAGAAAGGAGTAGGAAAAATTCAGACTGTTGTTCATATAGTCTAAATATTTACTATTTTGATCAAAGTTAACAAGTCCAATATGTCTACACAACCCACACTATCAAGAAGTTGCTCTGTCTCTGCAGTGTGCTAAAACAGACGAGCATATACAGTGCACCAAGTTAAATCTTTGCCTGTAATCTGTTGTAAATCCTTACCAGATGGTGGCCTAGAGGGAACTTTAGGTAGCTACTGCAAACAAAGTAAGTGGCAAAAAATAGCTGCTGTGGCACAAACAATGTGCTGCTGAAGTTTTGTTGCCTTCAGAAAGTGAGAGAATGCAGTTTCTGTGTGAAATACTTCTTCAAAGCTTTCTACTTGACTTTGCGTCTGTGTGATATATGCAAATTTATTGCAGCCTCCTAAGCAAAGATTTTTCTAAAGGCTACTCTCTTTTTGTTCTTTTTACAAAACTTCAGCAAGAACAGAACTTTCTTTGTAGCAAAGGACAACTAGAAAGTCCCCACAAAGGTTACTTTCAAAGGAGAAATCTTTCATTCTAGGTGTCCTGTAACAGTCAATATTGTGGCAATCTTTTTTTTCTTTAAACCTTTTCCTGACCAGGCTCTTTAACATTTTCTCTGTGTGTTGATAGAAAGCGAAATGTGCCTGAACAGAAAATGTGACTGCACTAAAGGAATAAGCTGTAAGGTGTGAGGATTTTCTGTGGAAGACTTAAATTACCTGTTTGGTCTTACTGACTAATAACAATCTTGAGGAAGGTAAATTTATAAAAATTCCGTTGTTCCATGCATACTTTTTGGAAACTGGGGAAAGTTTTGTATGCACGAATGAAGTTAATTGACTGTTACTATTATCTGATCCCCTGCTGTATAATTTCTTCAGTGGATCAATGGTATTTTCTGTCAGGAAGGTTGCAAAGGGGTGTCCTTAATTTCATGTTCTGGTTACTGCAGCCTGCTCATTCAGCAGCTGTTGCTGCTTTGCAATTCCTCATCTTCAGCGATTGCACGGTGCTTAGTCCTGCCCGTGCTCTGGTTAAAGCTCACCCTGTTTAGACCACTCCTGGAGTTTCAATCCTGCTCATAGCTGTTCATCTCTTCATTACCTACTTCGTATTGCAGCTTTACCCCCTCTCACATTGTCCCTCGCTGCACCCAGTATAAGCTGAGACTCATTTCTAAGTGGTCAAGTAGCTTGTCCTTTCAACTATGAATAAAGCAGTATGTGCTTTACAGGTCTGCCGAGACATTAAAAATGCATTTACTATGTTTTTGCCTGTGTCATATTGTGTGTTGCCGGATTTTGAAACTGAGCCGGACTACTGTAGGATAAGTGTATTTCTCTTGCTTTTGATCAACATGTAATTAAAGAATGTGGAGTCAGAGAACGGGAATGGACGACGATCATGTTGATGAGGGGAAACAGCATACTGAAGGCAGAATAGGGTGAGAAAGTAGGCTGCCATAGCAGATGAGATGAGAAGTTAAAATACTTAAGCAATTTAGTATGTATCTGTCCTTTATTACCTTCATTGAAACAAGTTCTTCCAGCCACTGTAGAATAACAGGTTCTAGGGCTTCATTCTGCATGTCAGGGGTGATATACAGCAGCAAAGTCCCTTTCTTACTTGCCTTTTTTTCTTGTCCAAAGGCATGGCTGATGGTGTAAGGTTATAGTTTTCTTGCACATTATTTCTATAATGCAGGTGAATAAACATGGGATTGAACAGACAATTTCATTTCACCATCTCCATAGTGCAAGTAGGTGGTCTTATGCGGGGGCTTCAGAAGCAGGGGGAGATAGGTGTCACTCTGGAGTTGTGCTCAAAGGGAAGAAGGCCCCAATGTCCTCTTGTGAGGAGCAGGAGGGTGGGAAGCCTGGTGTTCCCAGTAACTCAAGGTACGAAACCAGGGAATTGTATGGAGAGATAGCTTGCCTGAAAGTTGTGGGGAGAATTTATCTGACAAGGCTGTTTTTTTTTTTTTTTTCCTTAGTTTGGGAGGAAGGGTTTTGGCTCAAGTTTGTCTGAGGGAGATGTTGTGAAAAGGGACAGGAGTGAACCTGTGGAATCTGGAGGTAGAAAGGAACGGTCTAGACTGAGTGAATGCATGGATTAGACTCCTCATCTGTGGACTAAAGTGGTGTCTCACTGTGTGGGAAGTAGGAAGATCTCACCTCTGAGACTTCCCACTTGGCCTACAGAGTGAGTTTTCTCCTTGCTCTGTGGAAAGAGGACAGACTGCACAGGGTGAGCGATGCGTCAGGACCCTTTCTGCAGTCTCCGTACCAACGTGTGTGGTGGATTCTTCGGCTATCAACATTACTGAGCTCCCAGCTTGCTCTGCAGTGGAACCAGAGCCAAGCGACCACAGTGCGATTAGGGGCAGTAAGAGTGAGCAGAGCTGTTCAGTAGGTAATTATGTGGCACTAAAGGGGAGCATCCTTTAATGGAGAGGGGAGGACTGCTGAAGGAGACCTCTTCAGTGGGAACTGAATCTGACTGTAGTAAAGGCTAATGGCTAGAGGCTTTCTAACTTTGGGGAAGCAACCAGAGCCCCACTCAAGTCAAAGCAAGTATTTTAAAATGTCAATACAGTAAACTTGCAGTAAAACTTGCTATAAGATACTGGAAAGATTTTTTTTTTTTTCCTCTGATATTAGGTCTGAAAGGATAATATAGCTTTCCTGGATTTCATGGACTTGCGAGAGTTATTCAATAGTCTGAGTCATAATTAGAATGGGAAAAAACCAAGCTTGAAGTAATTTTAATTCATTAATTTGAGATTAATTATTGCTGCTTATTTATGACGCTAAATGTGGTCAAACTGACTTGTATTCAGAGAGAATACAAGTTCAGTGTGTGTATAATCCATTGCCTCTACTGTAGATGAAGGGGAATGGGATGAAATACTATGATATGCATCAGAACGAGATAGCATTAAAGCAGTTATTAATTTATCATTTATATTATCTATGTAATTCTCCCCTGTTGTTCTGAAAAATCTCCATTCAGTACAATATGAATGCTTCAGTCATGGTTCTTATTGGTTTCCTTGAAGTCCTTTCCAGAATAGAAGCCTAATAGCTTATATTATGCATAAAAAGATAAATTAATTTCTGGCATAATTTGATTAATGCTGGAGTTGCACTATAACTGAACGGGCTCAATGGAATTGTTTGAGTGAAGATGAAGCATAGCTTTCCCAAAGGTTTTACTCCAATTGTTTTCCTGTCACCTAGATTTGAAAAGCTTTCTTGGCAGAAGAATTTTTAACTAATTTATGTTGGGGCTTAATAGCCAGACAGCTTATTTTTAAATCTCTATTATTTTTGCGCTCCCTCTCTGTAGAGCAGTTTTGAGAAGCAAGCCTACTGCTAGCCTCATTTTCTTGTCTGGGTAATGAGATATTGAGTGTATGTACACAATATGTGTGCAATGCAGGAGTTGGTGATTATGTTTTTCTTAACCGGGGCTCCTCAGAGGTGCTTAATATTTTATCACAAATTGCAATGGTAAATTAACAGTTCATCTGGCTAGTTAGATTTACTAGGGCAGATGGCATTTCGCATGGGTGATGAGAGCAGGAAGGAGACAGAGCAAAGCAGTAATGTAATTAGCCGTGTATATGAGCCTCACAAGGTAAATCTCTTTAACCCCAGTGATAAAATGTGTTCTGTGCTAAAGCCTTGGATTACTGGTCCTGTGAAACAATGTGTGCAGCTGGTCAAGCCGAGATTTCAGAAGTAATCCCATTAATTTGAAAATAGAGGACACCGCTTTTTATCACACCTTCCTAGCACGTTTATATTTGCAACAGAAATCAGCCTCAAGGTGGTACTCTACCAGTAATGCAGGAGAGAGTCGTGTGGAGTTGCCTTAGTTCAATTTTAAATAAAAACTTATTTGAATGCTGGAGATAAGATGTTCTAGCTAGGGAGGAAAGGTGCTTCAGAAAAACAAACCAAAATCGCAGACTGAATTAAATGTGAGCTGAGGTGTCTCTTGGCTGTGCTATGGTGAGCAGTGTAGCCATACCTGAAAAGATGATGTTTGTGTTTACGCAGTACCTGGCACAGGACATTCCCCTGCTTCACCCTTAAGTGCTGCAGCAGTAACCGTGGTTGCTATTAATATGTATAAAACCTAACAAGGAGATTCTTGATTCTGCAACACCACTAAGGCTAGTTTGTGCTTACAGTTGCATGGGTGAGTAACAGCAGGTAATCTCACATTCAGTTATAGCCAAAATTATTTTTTTTTAGGAATGTATATGACTTCCAGCTTTCATTTGAAATGAATTAACTGGGGATACGTCTCATCCAGTTGATACTGAAGGCTATTGAATTAGTTAATTCATGGCAAAGACTGGTCAATCGCTGTGTGCCACCTGGTGAGAAAAACACCCTGAAGCTTCACATTACTTCTAAAAAATCATTAGAAAGTAATGTAAGTAGTAAATCTTTATTCATCAGGGAAATTTCACATTCTGGAAAATCAAGGAAAAAAATGGGCTATTGTGCATGTATGAAACCTGTATTATTCTCACTATTTAACTTATTCAATCCATGTGGGAACTTCTTGTATCTATTTTCAGGTTTTCTTGTTTATTATAAACCTAAAGGTGTTTTAGTTTCTGATGAACAGGCTTTAGAGCCTCTAAATTTCAAAACCACATTGAAAATGCTGTTTTCTGCATGAGTTTGTCATAGTCTATTTGGGTTGATTTCTGTCAGGTTTTTTTTTTTGACTGGCAGGCATAAATTATGGAAACAGTATAAAGAAAAACTGTGAATCGGGAACATTCTGGGCAAGTAGTCAGAGCACTTTAGGGTTTGTTTTGTTTTGTTTTCTTGAAGTATCCTTGGAGATACTCAAAACCTGACTGGACACGGTCCCGAGTAACCTGTGGCGGGTGACTCTGCACTGAGCTGGGGGGTTGGACTGGATGATCTTCAAGGGTTCCTTTCAGCCTCAACTATCCTCTTTTTTCTCTTGAGTGATTGTACATATGCATATACATACGCCTACAGATGTCTGTAAATATATATGTGCATATAGATGTGTGTAAAACTTGATGTAACATGGTTTTTTTGTTTAATTTTCATTTTAATTTGATGGAGACAGGCACTCGACTAGAAGAATAAAAACTTTCAATTTTTATTTAACAGGAAAGACTAATGCTTTAAAAATTTTATTCTGTACTGATTCCCAACAGTAGGAAATGTATCAAAGGAAGTTTTTGTCAATAATAAAATTTAGCTTTCTTACATGCTTCCTGGCAGTGCTTTCACTCCTCCATTAAATAATTTATAAGAAATCATCGTGATTTTAGGATAACTTTGGAATAATTTAGATCAGAAGGAAGCTCTGGTGGTCATCAGGTCCAACCCTTTCCCAAAGCAAGATGAACCTTGAAGTTAGGAGCAGCCTGGAGGTGAGGGCAGGTTGCTGGAGGCTCCTCTGCTTGGCTTTGGAGTACTAGTGAGGACGGCGATGCCACAGGGTCCTGGGCAGTCAGTTCCCATGTTTAACCACCTGCCTGCGGAGGTTCTGTACCGCTTCATGCCGCTGAGGACCACAGAAGCTATTCCTTTTTCTCCTTCCC
Source organism: Stercorarius parasiticus (assembly GCA_013396915.1). Lineage (NCBI taxonomy): Eukaryota > Metazoa > Chordata > Aves > Charadriiformes > Stercorariidae > Stercorarius > Stercorarius parasiticus. The sequence goes on from VWZL01004189.1 coordinate 787,998, forward strand.
ATCACATTCTGATTAAAGTTGGTAGAAATTTCTCTTCAGCAGCTGTTCTGTGGTGTGTTGTCACACAATGCTAAACGGTTGAATAAATATGTAAACAAGAGGGTTATTTTAGCCCTTTTCTCCTGATTGCTAAAAAGCATCTAGCTATAGAGAAAACTCATTGCGTTATGTATTTTATGCACCAACATTTCTTAAATTTACTTACTTGGTAGGTATATAGATATAAACAAGAAGAAAGAAATGTTGCCTCTGAAGAAGAAAAAAAAATGTCTAACAGCCAGTGTGAACTACCTTTTTGGCATTTGTGCAGTTCTGCCTCACTTGGCTGTACACCTCCTTGCTGCTGAAACTCCCCAAGAAATACAGATGCTGCCTGGGGATGGGCTTGATACAGGGAGGACTCTGCTAGTCCCAGTGCACAAGATGTCTCAGGGCTGTGGTGGTGGATCAGTTGCGTGTTGACCATGCAGTGGTGCTTGCCCTTCCCATCAGCAGCCTCCTGACTCTCAAGGTGCAGAGCTTGGAAGGATTTGCAAGGATTGTAATTCTTTTGTTCTTCCTGGGTTCTTACTCTACGTATGTTTTGGGTTTACTTCTGTTACTATGGGATTCAGCCTTATCTTCTAGAATATGTATGGTCTTTCCAAAATGAGGCTGCCTCACTGTAGAGAGTCCTTGATCATCTGCTGCTAGCCCTCTTTCTGCATTTTAGAATATACTTCCTGTCGGTGGATGATTTGCAGCGTGACACTCCTGTGATACGTTAACTGATTATTCTTTTTATTTTTTAATTGGCAGTCTTTCTGGCTGCAGCTTCCTTGCAGGGAGTACCTTCCTTGAAATAGCAGTTAATAGCTTTACTGTTGTGAACTTTCTTCTCGTGGGCACAGTTTTCTGTGAGGAGCTCTTCAGGTTCTCTTCAGCTTACAGACCAGCGGGTCCATGTTCCCTCTGCAGGGTGTTGGGGAGGGAGGACTATGGGTGCTGTCAGCTTAGGGGTTTGTTTTCCCGAGCCACATGCAGAATTAGAGAGGAGCAAGATCCCTGTGAACTCACTGAACATATTTCACGAGTGCTACAATAAATTCTGGGCGCGTCTGGATTTTTTGGGGGGTGAATGGTCAGTTTTGAACCTACAGATCTTTTATTGATCCGCAGGATAGGTAACTTGCTGGAGGTTTTTCTCAAGTATGTTCGGTTGCATATGGGGAGACTAATGATGGGGCAATAGTACCATGAAGTGCAGCTCTGTATGAAGATGTGGGGCAGAGTGCTCCTCCTTGAGGTGTAGTGTGCTCCTTCCTAATGTGCTTCTCCTTCATCAGAGGAGACCAAAAGTTCAGTCGTTCCTCACAAGCATCCAAAGGCTGCTGCTTTTATACAACCTAGCATGGAGCACACCCAGAGCTGCTGATGCCCCTCTGAGGCAGAGGGTCTGCAGGGCTCGGGGTGCCCCTCTCCAAGTGCAGGGTATCGAGGAAATGGCCGGGAGCCACAGTTCCAGCAGAGTTCCCATAGGGTTGGCAAAACCTCAATGAGGGTGGTAGGCTGGTGATGTCCCAAAAAGGGGGTCCATTCATTGCAGCTGCTGGTATTTACTGAAAGAAACTGGTGTGGTGAAATGATATTTATAATGTTAAGTGGCACTATTTGCATTAAATTCCTACTTTCTTTTTTGGGTAGTTGCTGTATTTTGTCTCTATTGTGAGTAAGTTAGAAATGAGTGTTTTTAGATGGAGCTGCATGCACAGTAAGTTGGCATGTGTTAGGCTTTCTGATTTGTTTTGGCGGTGTTGCATACTCTCATGCAAAGTCTGTTGGTCCAGAGATCAAAAAAACAAAAGAGGAAAAGATTGGGATAATGTTGGCAAGAATAAGGCCCTTCTTCCTTGTATCGTTCAGTCAAGAAGTCATCGTTAGCATGCTTGTTTTGCACATTATCTGTCTAATTCTGTATATATGTGGTACATATATATGTATGCATGCATGTGTGTAGTTGTCATAAACACGAAGCAAAGCTGATACCTGAACTTTGTTCAAGTAATTGATAAGTTTGGGATTCACTTTTAATAATGGTGCTATGGTACAGAGCATTACCTTGGAAAAACCTTTGCTGTATTTCAGTGGGTATTGATTAATTGATAGATAACCTGCGTATCTTCCTGTGAGCTCATAAAATACACAGTTGGTTAAAAATGTTACTAGACAAGTTTATGGAAACACTTATGTTCTTGCTTATCCTGTTGATTGATATTTGTTCTTAATTTCATCTTGCCTACCTAACAGTAGAATTCATACCATCCTCCCCCCCNATTTATGTTGTTTAAAACTCTGGAATATTCTTCCTTATTTTCAGATCTCGTCAGAAAACTAGCACAGCAGAAGTTTGGAAATACACAGGGAGATTATCAAAAGGTAAATAGTCTATGTGAATCTGTATAAAATATTGAAAACAATGACTTTGGAATTCAGTTTTGTTTCTAAAATAGGAAATAGTATTTTAAAGCTATAACAACAGGATACAAGAATGCAATTTGTGAATGATGTGTATGATGGTACAAAATTTGGGACCAAAACCTTTCAAAAAATATTACAAAGAAAATTTCATAAGCCACTGTAAAGAAGCTACATATAGTTAAGGCTCACTTACAAATTCCAGCTGTAATGTGGTTGTGGTGTCTGTTGCACAAAGATTGAAGGCTCTTTGTATTTAAAAATACTGCTTTTATTTAAAAACACTTAGAGAGAACCATTACTGCTCAGCTCTCATGTTAGCTTCAGCTATTGTCCTCAAAAAGCTGAATTTATATGCTTGGTTTGGTGCCTTTGTGAAACGAAGTTTCCATAGCCTACTTATAAAGTGTATTTTAGTTTAGGTAGTGTGCTAATCACATCAAGGCTATTTTCCATTCTTTCTTTAGGTTGGTGATTATCCTTTAACAGTTTAAGTTCATAGGGTACTTGGAAGCAAGAGGAGATAGAATGTAGCGTGGGTCTGATTTTAGGCTGTTCTCATGGACAGTACCCCATCATCTTTGAAGCAATGTCACAGGTTCCTGCAATAGGAACCTTAACCAGACCCACAAAATGGGCATGTTAGTTTGTATGAGCTACTTGCTTGTAGTCCCTGCCGCATGGTGTACCTGTAAGGAAGATGAGTATGGAACATGGCATACAGGTACTGAGCTATTGCCTTGAATCAGGATGACCTGAATGATCTTGGGATTTGAAGGGGGAAGGCCTTGTGCTTCCATGTGTTCCCGACAATGAACCTATGGCTCCAGTAGCTTGATAACTTCTGCATGACATCCGAGTGTGTGAGGATTGCTGTTATGGTGTATCAAGGGATGCTTGCCAATCCCACGTGGTTGTTCGGTGGGGCTCTGAGAGCTGTGCATCACAGATTGTGCCTGCACACCCAGGGAGGAACGCAGGGTGGACCTGGTTGGCAGAGTCTTTGGAACAAAACCGTTAGACCATACATGGTCTAATGAGTGCGAGTATAGTATTTAGTAACTGCTATGTAAGTCATGAGAAATTTGAGACTAATGACAGCTGTAATCCTGCACAGTGGAGACACTTGTTAAAATGCTGTGTGGTTATAGCGTGGCAAATACAGTATTAGGTGTGCTTAGGAAGTAGGCCATTTATAGGTCCTAATTTTGACCTGAAAACTTTAAAGCAAATTTGGAAAAGGAAAATCTATCAAAACAAGTAGAGAGTCCCTCAGAAGACAGAAGCATCAATGATAGGTATCTGTGAAGAGGCCAGCATGGCTGTAGATGTGCCCCTGGAGGAGTATCCAGTGGGGACAGGGAAGTGTGAATACCACTGAAGGGTTGTGGGTAGGTAGTTAGAAATGTTGCCTGTGGTTTTCATTGCTCAAATTCAGGGAGAATGAACTTGGAGTACGATGGGTTCAGAAGGTGTGTATTAGGATGATCTGGGAAACACGCAGGTCTTCAGAAGAGACTGGAAGAGTTTATTTAGCTTAGCAAAATAATTGATAAGGGGGTGATTACTCCTTACAAATACATATGGAGAGGAAACACCAGGAAGAAAAAATTGCTTTCTGGGCAAAAGATGGTGCTATCACAGAAGCAAAGGGGCAGAAATGGGCCACGTGTACATCCATGTAAGACTTACTAGTTCACCGAGCGTTGAGAACAGTCCTTCAGTAGCAAGAACAGGAAATCTGGTTCTGATATTTATCCTGTTAAATTTCTGCTGCTGTTCATCTGTATCTTTTTTTTTTAAAAAAAAAAAAACAACAAACTATTTGTAGAATGTGTTAGTGACCCAGGAGGCCCCTTCCCACTTCTGTGCTGTGTGTCCCTGTATTCCCAGTTGGAGTCTTACCATGGATGTCTCCCTGTTCCCTGTCAGGGCCAGCAATCTGCCAGCCCAGCCCAGCAGCTGAGCTCAGGGGGATTCCTGCTTGCTGCTGCTGCCACTGCTTTACTTCTGCTGGGAGACAGCCTTGCTTAAAATGTTCAAAATCATACTTGGTACCAGATTTCTAAGGGAGGGGAAGCATTTATTTTCCTCCCATTAAAAGCATAGTTCCAATTATGATTTTTGCACATTTTAGGCATATTGTACAGTAGAAGTTTCATAAAGATGTGTGTCATGCTGAGAAAAATTTCCCCAAACTTGAGAACATTTCTGATTCTCCCACATCAGACTTCAGGTTGAGGGGTCTTGCTGTCTTTAGCTTGTCCACTTCCCTTTTCTCTTCTACTTAGGAGAAAGGGAAAATTGTTATCAGCTGTGAACTTGTCATACAGAGATGAAGTGGAAAAAACACAAGAAATCCTATTTGCATTGTGGAAACGAAGGAGAAACTGGGTTCTTCTGAAATTCCTGTAATTGAATATTTAGTGTTTCTCTGAAATTACAGATAAGAAATCAGTTAAGAACCTGATAAATAGACATCTTCAGTCTTTCTTGAATGCCTTTTTTTTTTTACTTTTGAATAATTTAAGCCTCTACATAATTAATTAAAGGTCCCCAAACTGCTACTAAAACTGCTGGTTTTATGCCAAAATAAAATTAGTGTTGAAAAAGTTAATCAGGAATATCATAGGTCAATTATGACAGGTGGAAATTGTGAATAAATCGCTAAACCACAAAGTAATGTAATTCCTGGCCTTCTATTCTGTGAGATGTGTTGGGAATTACATGAAACAGATGCTCAGTGTAGAAATAACTGATCTGTTGCTGTTTAAAGATGGAAATATTTGTTGGACAAACCCTAAATTCATCTCACCAAGGAAACCAGAAATTATCTGCGATGTATTTTAGTGTAAATAATTTTCCATAATTATTTAATGTTGCTTCTATGCATTATTTTACTTTCATGTCTTTTTATTAATGTTTCTGTGTTGTTAATTGTTTTGGTCATGGTTAATTATTCATTATTCACGTGATTTGTTTTTGTGCATGCTGCCTGTGCATTATACACATTCTCCATTTGTTTTGACTTCCACAGCCAGAAAATGTTGTCCTGACTCTTCAGGTAATGTCTTATGGTAGCTGTACAGCTTTGAAAAGCAACTAACCATGTCTGTATGCGCTACTTCTATTAAAACATCTATAACCATTTTTAATGTTATTTAAAATGTGTTTTTCCATCTAACCTGTTTTAAAACTTATGTTATCAAATAATTTCTGAAGTGTTCAGCTTACTAGAAAACGGTAATTCTTTTGCAAAATCTAGACAAGTTCTTCTTCCAAGCATCTGGTTTGTATGCTTCAGAAGGGATAACGGCTTTTAACCAGCAGTTAATAAAATAGATTTCATCCTAGAATTGGTAATTAGGTCAGAAATTTGCAACTCTGCTAGTGGTGATGGTTGCTGTATTTGGATCAGTTGGTAATTAGGGATTGTGAGGAAGGGCATCAGCAAAGCTGGAACTGGAGCATGATTGATAGCTTGTGAGAAATTGTAACTTATTTTGCAGGACAATACACAGCCTCAATTTCATCCTTTTGCTGCCAAGTCGCTCTTGTGCTGGTGGATTAGTAAAACAGCAGAGGACTCAAAGCACTAGTGTGAGAATTAGTTCTCCTAAAATTGGGAAGGGAAAGTAGAAAAGTGATTTATCAGGGAAGAAAGACCGCTGGGGCACGCTCATGCCATGCTGTCCACCTCTGCATGCTGACACCTGCCCAATCCCGTTGGGAATGTGTTGGCTTTTGTTCCCTGCAGAGGGGAACGGCATGGCCAGCTCGCAGCTTGTCCCCTGGCAGCCAGGTGGCCATGTGTGGGGCTGTGCCAGGGCTGCCTAGCCCAGCTTCTCCGTCCTGGGGCACTTGCGCTGCTTCCAGCGTAAAAGCTAGTTAGGATATAGCATTGCGTTGTCCCCTTTCACTCCTTCCAGCTTTTGAAAAGCCTCCTTTTAGTTGCTGCGGCTGCTTTGCTGTTTGGCAGCAGAATAAATGTCTCTACCTGAGAGAGCTTAAAATCAGCTCCTCCATATTTTCCAGTCCCTAAGCAGTTTTTACTTCAGCAGTTTTTGGAGAAACCTCTGCCATTGCAATCAATCATCCAGTGAAGTACTTCCCTTTGCAGTTCATACGAATCTTTACGCTTGCAACTGATTAAAAAGGAGGACAAGCTAAGCTTCTCTCCCCTTTCCTAGATGAAGTATTGATCCAGTCAGCCTTTCTAACATTTGTGGAGCCTTTTTGGAAACAGATGTGAGAAATAGTAAATATGTGGTCCGGGAAATCAAATGTGTTAATTTTTAACCTATTTCAGTTGCCTCAATTCGCATTCGTTTCTTGTGAGCATATTTCTCTCTTAGCACTCACGCCTGTAGTTTACCTAGCTAATACTCTAGCTAAATAATTATTAGCTATCAGTAACTACAATGTTATGCGTCTTTTTGTTAGAAAAGTTGTCAATTATTGACAAAATACACCAAGTCCATAAGCTCAGTAACTTAGTAGATGGTTTAGTCTGTAGTTTGATTTCTAATTATTTGCTCTATATTGATTGCAGTTACTGTGTGATATCTGCTATTACCACTATTTTTGTCTGAATTACAGGCTATCTACTATGAAATCGGTTTTATAGTCTCCGCAGCCTTGGGATTGCTATTTATTTTGTTACTGCCTCTTGTGGGACTTTGCTTCTGTATGTGTCGTTGCTGTGACAACTGTGGTGGGGAAATGCATCAAAGACAGAAGAAAAATGCTGACTGTCAGAGGAGCTGTTTTGCAACGTTTCTTTTTATTGCTTCTTTAATAATAAGGCAAGTGTAATAAAGAGAACAATATGAAGCTTGGTATAGCACTAATTTTGCAGTGTCATAAGACGATTAATGTTACTGTATTAGCCTACAGGTGCACAAATTATTTTATTAGACTAAGTAATATTATTGCTTATTAAAATGTGACTGCATTATAAAAATGCTGCTACCATTGCTATCCACACGTCATTATGTACTCACTTGAGAAGAATGTAGGTGCAAAACAAACAAAAAAAAAATTAAGCTTGAATTTGGCAAATGAAGTTTTTGCCAGTCTCAAAATGGCAACTGCAGAATGTTACGTTAAACTTACGAACATAAGATACTGTGTCCTATGTTCAATTCCTGTGCTGTACAGAACTTGAGGTACAACATATTGCTTTTCTCTTCGTAGTGTGGTAGTGGTGAGAAAAGCAATTGTGTGACCTCTTTCAGTATTTACTGTCCTCCAGATTTTCTTATTAGTTCAAAATAGTGGATTTTCTTTTGGACACTGAGTTGTTTAAACCATGCACGCACTCACTGTACAATGCTGGAGTTTGGAGACATTTTTGTACTATTAGTATTAGGAGCATATTCCTGTTCTGTGCTGAATGTGTAACAGGCAATGAGGGACTACAATCCAGACTTTTCTTTTCCCCATAGATGCTTTCAAAATACATTGTTTGCTTTCAGGTTTTTTATTTTCCTTCAACGTCTTGTTGTTTTCACCTGCCTACTATTCTTATTTTGTGATTATATTTAAAAAAAATAATTACCTGTACTGTGTGACTGTTCAATCAGGGGGGACTTACTTGGTCACTTCACTGAATTCTAGATATTTTTTTTTTCTTTTTACTACTGTTTGTCATGACAAATGGCGACCATGCCTATGCTCAAACGTACACCATGCTGATATCAGATATGGGAACATGCTCTTTTCTCCCAGGCATCGCTAACAAACATGACACTTAAGGATTCTGAAGACCAGAAATCTGAATGGTATTGTAGGTGGTAGGTGCACCCCTGCCATGATGACAGGATAAAAGTTCTTCATAGTACAATGGTGCCTCAAAGAAAGCAAGTTATTAAATTACCTCTCAGCATGCCGAAACTGAAGGTAGCTCACAGAGCTTGCCAGCTATCTTTACGCCGTGTTGCAGGACACTATGTTCTGGTTATAATGGCTGGGGAATGTTGTCTGTTAGCAGAGAAATTAAGAGATTGTCCCCCTTGTTGGTCTCTTTAACTTGTGCTTTTGCTGCCAGCTATTCTTGTGCTATTAAGTATACGCAGCATTGGCAAAATGCTTCTTCCCAGGTCATGACTGGGAGATGAGTGATCCCTAGTAATATGCTTCCCAGGACTGAGGAAACTGCCTCTTTAACTTACCTTTTTTTTCCCTTTTGTATAAGACATCAGGAGTATTGGATGCTTACCCTAAGGAAGGAGTTGGCCTGAGCTCTGTCTGCAGGTTTCCACAGGTGGAGATAATCTCATATGACTCCCCAGCTAAGTCTCTAATGCCGTGAATGCTGTGCAAGGCAAGATAGGACTTTACAGGGCTAATATTACTGACCTCTGCCTGACTCGGCGCTCAGGTCTCCAGTACGCCTCTGTACAAAGCAAGATTCTGCTGCCCTTCCTGGATTGTCTTTCACAAGAGAAGACAAGATGCTATGCCTGGATCTATTTAAGCCCACACCAGCTTGCTTACTGCTGTGCTGAAACACAAAAGGACAGTCTTGTTGGCAGCCATTGCCCCAACAAAAATCTGGAGAAAGCCTGAGATTTACTTACAATTGTTTCTTATGCTGTTTCTGGTCTTATGCTAAGTTTCCTTGTGGATTTATTCTCTACCTTCCCCCTAAGTTGCCATGCAATTTCAGCTTAGCTGGAAGATTTACTTGTAGTGGTTCTTCCCAAAACTACACATCTCCAGGACTGTGCCAGAGCTGCACACAAACTGCGACAATAATCAAAAGAGTTTAGTCCTGTGCAAGTAAAATGCTTATGGTTATTTGCAGACAGAGCCAAAAGAACAAAAACTTGAATGATCTCTGCTAGCACAGGGTTACATCAAGATGTGCCATGAAATCACTAAGATGGGTCCTCTTACTGTTCAGGTATAGTTTAAAGTTCATGCAGCATTGGGGGCCTCCTTTGGGAGTATATGTCTCTCAAACCCCTGCCAGGTGACTGGAACGCCATAGACTCCTTCACCAAGTGCTGTGCTGCTTCAGAAGGTGCATTTAGCAAGGCAAACATCCATCAGAGTACCCTGAACCCACATCTCTGACAGTGGAGCTTAGTTTTAAAGGCTGTCTAGCAAATCATATGTGCAGACAGCTGCTGGAGGTAACGTGAAGGATTTCTAGTGGATGGACTTCTTCAGGAGGTACCATCTAAGTGTATGTTCTGCATCTTCTTTCTATCTCTCTTGCAGTGCCAGCTGTTCTGGGATTCTCTTGGTGAATGGATCAGAACTTTGAAGAGCAGGAAACATGAGTCTCTTTTTTCCTCTTTTTTTTTTTTTTTTCTTCCCAGTCCTTGGTATGGACTTGGGCTTAAACAGGTCTAAACTATCTTTCCTTTGCTGGGAAAGACAGGTCACATGCATGGCAGAGTATTAGTAGGGGGAAGACGCACAACAGAGAGCTTACAGTAAATTATGTGTATATAGGCAACAACTCTTGAAAACTTGAAAGTAACAAGGGGATGGCTCTTCTGTGTGTGAGCATGCGAGTTCACACCGACGTATTTAGGCTGGTAATGTAGGTTTTAAAAGATTTCAGCTAGTAGATTTTACTCATGAGAAACATTATTTCTTCTCACTTTTCCACTGATACAGGGTAAAGTTTTAGTACTGAGTTTACTGGAATAGTATGTAAAGGAAACAAAAAGATGTCAGATTTTATTTATTTAAAAAAAAAAGTTCTACCTAGATGTGCTCTCTGAAGGTGAGCTGTAGGTGGGAATTCTGCTTTCCTCAAGGAGAGGTATAAGAAGCAAGTCAGAAATGTGACTATGTACAAATTGTTTATCTTAAAACGAATAGGCCTTTTAAATGTGTCATTTCCAGTAGATAAATTTTGTTTTATATATTTCTTTTGGTAGATTCAGTCAGAAATACATGTAGTATTTTGGTAATTCACAGGTTTTAGACAAGAATTTTGTCATACAAAGTAGGATTCTATTGCTAAAAACCACAGGGTGTAGAAATAATCTATCAAATAGGTAGCTGAGTGGGTTTGATATCCCGAATTTATCATTAAAACAATGATGTGCTTTTCTTCAAAGGTTAACTGAGAGTTTAGGGACAGAGAACTGCTATTTCATTTTATTTCCTAGTCATCTTCAAGCTTAGGCAAACACACATTTTTCTCTGTGAAAGAAATGTGATTTCATTAATTTCTCTACGTCATAAAGAAAAGGAAGGGACATTGGATTTTTAAGAAAGTGTACATTGCAATTCTGAATGTAATACTAGTAACAGAAAGTGTCCTGGCTATTAGATAGAAAATATGTAGTTTTCTGCCCTTCCAAGAGAGCTTGTGTTATCCACAACTTCAAGAAGGAACTTAACGTTGTTATATATGAAGGTAAGGAAAGCCAAGTCTTAAGAACAGGAACAACATGTGGTATCTTGGCAAGTACCTCATGCAGCCTTCGTAGAAGGCCTCTTGGCTTTCTGAGATTGGTTATGCCTGTTGTTCAGATCCTGGGAACCAACATTATCTGAAAGAATTGGACAGAAGTCTCTAGCCCATATTTCCTAAATTCATTAGCTGGTAGTGAGGAAGGTGGTGTTTCCCCAGTATGTAAATGTGTTCAGAGTTTCTGTTCTGGGACTTGAAATTTTTTTTGCAAGCACAGCTGAAGGAAAAGCTTGGATCCCCCCCTGCAACTTGATTAGTAACATTTATATTGGTCTGTGAAACCTGACAAGAAATTGAATGTGGAATATCTGACTCCCGAAGAGACTGTTTAAACAGTTCTCTAATCTGTTACAGAAAAGGCTTGTCCTTTTTATCCTGCTCTATGCCTCTCTCCTTGTAGCTGCTTATTGAATGTTGACTCAAGGCTCAGCTGTGTAATAAATAGATTTTTCCACACTCATGTTGTGTATTTGTTTAGTTACATTCGGAATGTAGTCACAATTGTTCAGAGTGCCTTGTCTGCTTAAAGCATCTCCGCTATCTTGTTTCCTCCCACTACTTCCATTTAGGAGAGTGAAGAGAAAAAATGATTGTGCTCAAGTCTTACAAAGTACTGTTTTGTTAGCTTCCAATTGACCTTTCTGCTCTGTGAGTGTAACATTGAAAGGACATAAAAATGATGGCTGTCCAAAGAACAAGGATGTTTCTATAAACTCCAAACCTCAGAGTGATGTACAAATGCTTACTTTTCCTGGTAGTGTGAGATAGATAGTTTGTCTTCTGATTAAAAAAAAAAAAAAACAACCAAAAAAAACCAAAAAAACCCCCAATTACTGTCACTGTAGAGTGAGAAGAAATAATATATTGCATATGTCCAAAATGAAACTGCTTACGTCTCCTTATGTTGGAAATTGCTGTTTCTTGGCATTTTATGCATTCTGAGTTCTCATTCCATGGGTGGTAGCTGATGATAATGGCTACTTGAGTGTTGGTCATAGTGGAAATAAGACTATGGTGTTTGCTGTTAGTTTAATAAATAGTAAGATGAACGTTGGTGTCCCTTTGTTCATTAGTGACGACTAGGAAGGTAGTAAATGGCCAGTTTTGAAGACATAGCTGTTAAACTTTGGGCAGAGAAGCAACCTCTTTATGTCAAATTCTGTCATCCTGTTCTGAATTTTGGATATTGAGAAAATTGTTAGTGAAGCAATCCTAATAGACCAGCACCTGTGGTGCATAGTCTTGCCATCTCTCCCTGTGTCATGCTCTGAAATCGGAATTTTCCTACTGAGAGTGTTTGTCAGAGCAGCAAAAATTCTTGTACCTGAGACCAGTTTTACCGGGAGAACAAGCCTTTACCTTGTTTGGGAAAGTTAAAACAGGAAAAGCAAAATAAAGATGAAGGTTTTGGATCGCTGATAAGAGGAGACAAGCATCATCAGGGTGTTTGCTTCTGTCTTGGCAGGATATGCAAATCATGTTATTGTAGGTACCAGTTTGCTCTCCGCTGTCTCATTTCTCATTTACGTGGCTGTATTATGGCTTCCTTTGAAAATACATTCTTCGGAGCAAGAATTACACTTGCCATGCATGTGCCATCCAGGAGGAATTCCCTGTAATGCACCTGACTGCAGCCTCTAGGAGGCGTTTGCCCTTTGGGGATGTCTCATGCCTGGGTTGAGTCTAGCGGTTAAATCTGCAGAAAGTTAGTGCTTAACCCATCAAGTGGGTTTGTAGTCAGCGTGCTTTTGAGTGTGCTGTTACCACTCTGGTGGTTACTCTTGATTTTTCTGGTGCTTGTCTGAAGGGTTAGCTGTTGTGAATGTGAGACATTTAAAACAAAAAAGTCATCCTTCTTTTTAAGTCTATTTTACACCTAAACTAAACAAAAACCTAAGGATCATGAGAAAGCTTTTGAAGCCTCTCATGGGATTTTTAATTGCCTTTTTTACTTACTGTTTGTGCAGATCTGCCATGCTGTAATTAGAGTTTTACAGTGGGGAATGATCAAATAGAAAATAATCAGCAGCAGTGCTGAATGGAAATCTCGCTCACTTTTCACCTTTTATTTTACTATCAGGAAATGCTTATATATTATTTTAGCATTAATAGGGACTATTCTTGTGCTTTTAAAAGATCTGTGCAATTATGTAAATAAATTGGGCCATTATGAGTACATGCTGCTGAAGTTTTCAAATGTAAAATATTTCTACGGATATTTTACGAGCATTTGCTGTGTAAAGGTTAATGATACTTGTAAAAGAACCTAACGTTTCTAAGTCTCATACAATTTGCTACTAGGCTATACATTTTCTGACAGTATCAATGCAAATGGATAGGTAGCTGTATGTTAGTAACGTCTGAAGTTCTGAACTTCTTTTTTTTGAATTATTAGTACAATATCAGCCCTTATGGCTAGTTCCTCTGCTCCGCCTCGTGGTGCATGTAAGAACTTGTAGTAAGAAAAAGAGTTTGTAAATTTATAGAGACCTTCGTTTTGATGATGTTGACTTTTTTTTCCCCTGTAATTTTTTGGTTCTGTTTTATGTCAGAATGGGCATTTACGCTAATAAAGAAATATCTGTTATCTGTATTTTTTATAGTGTTGGAGTGCTCTGTGCATATGCTGCCAACCAGCATTTAACTAACCAAGTCCGAGGAGCAAAGAAACTGGTTAACAGTAATTTTAAAGATCTGAAAATTTTCCTTAACGACACTCCAGCGGTAAAGATTTTTTTGCTTATGGGGAATGGGGGTGGGAGGGAAAGAGGTGAAAGTTAGAAGTATTGCAGAAAATAATTGTTTCTTTCTATTTGGTATAAATCATACTTGCAGTATTTTGTTTATTCTTTTTGTGTCAGTCTCATGAAGTAGGATAAATGATGCAAGGTAAAACATTTTCACATAGCAGTAAATGTTTGGGAGTTATGCTGATGGATCAGCATTCTTTGAGCAACTTTTGAGCTGTGCTATGCTGCAATGGTGCTTGTAGGCCCTTTTCCTCCTACTGAACTAGTGCAGATCGCTAGCAGAAGGTGAATCATTTGGAAAAAAAAAATATGGCTTTAAAAGGAATACATAAAAAAAAAAAGGATGTTACGTGAAAACTTGGGTTCCTTTTTGCTCTTTCCTGTTTCCTTGTGTTTTGAACTTAACTTGTATGTGTTCTGGGAGTGAGCTACAATAACTTATTTTCCAGAAGTATTTTTGACTGTTTTTTTCTTTAAACTAGTGTCATACTGTGCCATACTGAACAGGAAAGATTCTCCCCTTTCTGCTTTTCTTTAAAGTACCAAAAGCAGTCCTCTTCGTATCTTTTTTGCATTTAAAAAAAAAAAAAAGAAATGCTAGTAAGGAAGACTTGTAAACTTTCCCGTGTACAAATTTCAGTTCTTTATGGATTAGGAGGAAGATAAGTCCAACAGTCCTATTATCTTGGCTTTCATTAATTTTAATTAATTAAATTTAGTTTAACTAATCTGTTTTACTTGCATGTGACTGATAAATTAGAAATAGGTGGAGTTTACACAATTATGTGGGATCCACGAGTGTGGTAGCCTCCCAGTCACAGTAGCTCTGGGCTTCCATGATCAATGAGCTGTTTTTCGTAGAAGTAACTATATTAATAGAGGGGAAAAAAATAGACACTAGCTAAAAAGTTAATAAAACCACATGAATTACTGACTTTAAAAGCGTCAAGATTTGAACACTTGTGCCAGGGATTTCTCGAAGTCTCAGTTAGGTAGTAAGTTTTCAGTTTCTGTGCAAGACTATTAATTTTTCTTTTCTAGACTTCATGATACTTAATGATGCAGTCATCAGATATATCTTCTAAGTCATTTTGACAGACAAGATACAAGGGTATCATGTATACACGCACATGCGTAAGAATTTTTTGAGGATAGGAGAAGGACTTCAGCTTCTTCAAGAAGTTGTAGAATCCAATTAATTTGCTATAAAACTCTGAAATCCTAACTGATGTCCTTGACTCATCAATATGAGGTGTGCAGTACATAATAGGATTTATAAAAGAAGTCGCACGTTAAGAGTTCATGTCGTAGAAGATTTGCAGACTATGAGTATTGAGTGAGAACACTATTAGTTATACAGAATCGCCTTTTGTATGTGACTTTGCTGGAGACAATGCAAAAACTTGTAGCCCTGCAAAATTTTAGTCCTCAGGTTAGCCTAGGAAGACAAAAGAAACAAAGAAACAAAAATATACCTGCAGCCTTCTTAATAAGAAACTCAAATTTTTTTCCTCTTTTAGAAAAAGGAGGTCTGCCTCATACTTTGTCATTTAATTACATCCACTGCTGTATGATCGATAGGTTGGTTTGAGGGTGGTTTTTTGTCTGTTATTTTTTATTTACCCCACGGAAAGTTTGAGACTGCAAGTCAGATATGCTTTGGTACACATTTAAGTCACGTTTAAAATTGGAACCCCATTTGTCAAGTCTGTTAGCCTTCACTTTAGCTCAGTTGGGGTAGGATTTGTAATGCATTATTTTAAACACACAGAAATGAATGAAGGTTATTTAATGTCTTTTCAGAATTAGTATAGTGAGATTTCCACTTGGGATGATTCTTTGATGGTGTTCACCCAGGGTCTGGTTATAACTAAGCTGCTGCTTCTTATTCTCACGATGTCTTGGTAGAGCCCAAGTTGTGACTGGGCCAAGTCCACCTGGGCATATAGAAAACCATTTGCATTAAGCCAGCCAGCTCCTTTCTGCAAGAGAAGCTGCCCAGATACAAGCCAGCCTGATGGGTGAATTCCTTCCAAATTACCACCCCATCAACTTGCTACCTGTCTCTTCGTAAAGGAGGAACTAGTGCCACTAGAAAATCAAATAACAGAGATGAAGACACGCAAAACCTTGTTGGCCTCACCAACTGGAAGCCTTCATAAGGCCACAGTTCCTGCTACTTAACACTTTTAAGCTGAATCATTTACCCCAGACATGTTCCAATTAAGTAGATTTCCTAGTTAGACACATCTTAGAGTAACTGAAAACAGTAGAGTGCCAGGATTTCAGGGGTTCGCACAAATATTTTGATTGTTTCAAAGTGGCAGTTTGACTTATTATTTAAAAGCATTACTTTTTTCCAGTTATTTCAATATTTTTTTTTTATCATCATCTTTTCAGCAAATTGACTACTTGGTGAGCCAGTACAACACAACTAAGGATAAAGCACTCTCTGACCTAAATAGTAAGTACTTCGATTTAAAGGGAGCTAGTGTTGTGTATTTAAAGATTTCAATAAGGTGATATAAATAGCTCATAATGCAAAGTGAAATTTTATTTATGAGAATATGGTTTTCAAGCAAAAGTGCTGTTCTTAGTGGTAAATGAGACTAAAACCTGAGATTCACTTCACATAAAATGTCTTGGAGTATGTGTAATGCATGTTATTTCCTGAAATAAAAATCTTTTATTAAATTGCTTATACAGTAAGTTAGGCTAATATTTTATTTTCCTTTTTATAGTTCAGTAACCACTAATACTTAATGCTTTTTTTAGAATATTATTCCTCAGTTTTTAACAGTGGAGCCAAATGTCAAGGAACAGAGCTACTAGCTGTTTTGATGGTTCCATTGAGCGAGAAATCTCCATATTTGTTTATTTTTGTTGTTATACCTTTGTCCTCTACTCAGCTAGAAGTTGAGGTATAAGCTTATCTTCTTTCTAAAGCTGCTTAACGTATTTGACATTTCAGAACGAGCAGTTGAAGAGCAGGAGATAAAACTTGAAATACAACTGCTGCACTTTCCCCTTCAGCGCAGTTACAATACGAGGTGTCACCTTTTAAAGCTCTCAGTAAACAGAAACAACCAAAGCACTGATTTTTTTTTTTAAGCATCACTCTACAAAAATCATAATAATAGAAAGGGCTGACCGTATTCAGTGCAGATTAGAATTCAAGATGCACTGTTAGTAGGTGTTAATAAATGCGTACAGGTCTTCACTTGGGACTAAAGTGAAATACAAAAATACCAAAACCTGTTTTAAACAGGATTGCTGCTGGGATCAAACTATGCAACTGTGGCAGCATGCCACTTAACCGTGAATTGACTTACCATGCACAGAATCTATGCTTCTGTCTAGGTTTAAAACGTATTTTAAAGGTAGTTTTCAATGCAGCCAGCTTGGCGTACCCTGAGGTCTGTATGTCTTGTCTATATGAGGCTACTAAAGCACATTGAATGTGGTTGCGAAAGTAGTAGTAGTCGTCTTCGTACTTAATTCTAGGCAGGAACACTCTGGTGTAAAGAAAAGTGTGTCATCTTTAAGCCTATAATAATAATAATAAATTGACATCTGCATTTCAAGTACTAGCTTGTGGCTTCCCAGGCACTCCAAATGAAATTTCAATTGAAATATTTGTTCTCAATGCCAATTTAATATGTTAGTTAATGGGAACCTAGTTGGATCTGTGATGGGTGTGCTTATCAATAAATAAAGATAGCTTTTATTTTCTTGAAATACCAGCATTAAGTGTGTGACACCTGGGGACAAAAGGATTTCAGTCTAAGGGAATCAAGAGTAGCATAAACCTTGAGAGAAATGTAGATGAGTTCAATTTGACCACCCTAAGGAGAAGCTGAAAAGTGTTTTCTGCTTGATAAAAATTTTCATCCTAAGTCAAACACGACTGCTGACAGTAATGGGAGCTTCTGTCTCACCAAGAGCAAAAAAAACTTGAAAAGCTGTTCACTGTGATCTGAAAACGGAAGGGACGCAGCAACTACCTAAAGGATATGTTACATGAAGATGCTTCACCACACTCTGCTTGGCATTTGTCTGTCGTCTTGCTGAATTAAAGCTCTGTTTCTGTTTGTGGGCAGTGGGGCAGGAGGGTTTGGAGGAGGGGACAGCAGTGGGTAAGCGTGAAGCCCAGCGCTGAGAGCATCAGTGCTCAATGCAGCGTCAGGGGGTCAGGGGCTGGCAGACGTGTGCTTAACACGCTTAAGGGATTGCAGCGGGGATGGCTGGCAGGTCTGGCTTGTGGGTGACCTTGACATTGCTGGATACGTGGGGAACAGGAAAAAGGGAAATAATTAATTTTCTTGTTTCTCTTGCACTATGAAAACATAGCGTGTATTGAAAGAGTATACCACAAAATTCCCATCCAGGTGTTGGACCTCTAAGATGGATTGTGGGGACAAAAAAAAGTATGTTTCCAAAAAAGTAGTAAATGCAATTAAATACGAATTGTGGAGTTTGTTGAAATGTTACGTGTCTTTACCTATATGGTCAAGTGCTACTGAATGTTCTCCACCATATTTTGATTTACTGCTTTCATTTATTGGCCTGCAGCTAGCTAAAGGAGAACCATGTTCCTGCTTCATTTTCTGTCACTAAGTTCTAACTGTCAGGCCTTAGAGAAATTTTAATAATATACGTATACTTTTAAGTAAGAGTCTGACAGCACCTATGCTAAGAGGAAGTTTAAATTGAACTAGTGTGTAATGTTTGGGTTTTTTGGTCTCTGTCCTACAGATGTTGGACCATTGCTTGGAAGTAGAGTTCAAGAACAGCTGGGAAAAGAAGTGCGTCCCGCACTTGATGCAGCTCTGACAATGGCAGGAGGTAAAGATGTACATACTGTTGTATTAATGTTCTGTTGCCATGGTAAGACAGGCATCATCTTTCTAGTGCACAGCATGGGATGGCTTTATGCAGTACCATGATTCAACTTACCACTTCTCTACATGCCTTGATGTTTATTTTGAACCGAGGATTTCAGATATTTTAAGGTTTATAAATATATTTAAAAACTAAACCAAGATTTATGTGCCATTGTTGGTGCCTAGTTTCAGCAGTCATTGAAGAGAGCTGAAATCCAAATTCCCTGCTCCAGGTGGTTGTCCCTTTCCATTGAATATAGGAAGACTAGGAAAACTGTGCCTTAAGAGCTGTCCGTAGGTCTTTGCAGGTTAGTCTTCTACAGGTCAGGGAATGAATATACAAGCGGCCCCATTCTGTACACTGCCAAGCCAGTTATGAGAGTGCTAACCATGCTAATCATTTCTTCATTGTGTCTTTGAGTTTAGCATTGCTCATGCTTAGTTCTGTCTCCGTTTAAAGAAAGTAGTCTTCTATTATTTTTTCCATTTAAGGTTTTTTTTTTCAGGAATCAGATACAGCTCATAGAGCAAAGGGAAAGGCATCGGTGAATTTGAGTCACTTTGGTTTTTTTTTACCCATGAATTCTTTCTCATTCACTCGTCATCGTTCTTTTTGTTTTGCTTTTTTTCTCTTATTTGTCTTGAAGTCAAAGTGGAAAGGGCTATCAAAGGTAAAACATACAATAAAACCTTGTGTTGTGTGAAGTGCACTTTATTTTTGTAACGTGTGTATCTTTAGTTGTATCTGTGTGGTTTTTTGTCCATTGAACACCCGTTCAGTGACTGGTTTTTGGTTTGGTGTGATTGGGATGAAATCTAAAGCCAGTGTTGAACACTCATTAATGATTGCTGATGCAACGTGATCTCTTTCCCTTTCATCTTGCAGCCACATAATTTGTGAGTTGGATTATAACCAAAAAACCTGAAAATACTGTTTTGTGAATATGGGCTTTCTTTAATACTTGGCCATTAGAAATTAAAAGTTCTTTACTGAAATCACTGGGTAAGAAGAGATAGGGAAAGGGTAGAAAAGACTAATCTGGGAAGTGGATAGAATCTCAATAAGCGTAACCTGAGCACATTCATTTGTTTGTAGGAAAACATGAGTGATGTATTTTTATGTGCAGTAAATACGTATTCTGTGTTAGAGGGCTTTTGTGGGAGGGAGGCAGGATTGTTTAAATCGGTATTGTTAAGAATATTGTAGCTTTTGTGCCTGTGCACTTTCTCTTCATATCTGTTTCTATAGACTGGTTTCTAACTAATTTTTTAAAAAAAAAACTTTGCATCCTTGCAGCCATCAGAGAAACAAAGGAAGCACTGGAAAATGTGAGTGTCTCTGTAGAGGTTTTGCAGGAGGGAACAGAGAGGCTTCATGCAAACTTGACAGACGTTAAAATGCATCTAAGCAATACCCTCAATGATTCGGCGTGCTCGGTGACTCAGGCTGCCTCAACTTGCAATATCATCAGGAATTCATTAAATCAACTGAACATCAATGCCAATTTTAGTGGGGTAAGAGAATATTTTTCAGACTCTTACAATGTGATTGCCTTGAATAAGCTCAGTAGCGTCTCTGCAGCTTAATGGCTCAGTGCGTGCTATCACTTGTGAGGTAAGTGACCTTCCCTTATTCTGTGTTTCTGGGTAATTCCAGTCACTGTTTTCATCTTCTGTGTAGAAGAGGATAAAGTGTGTCTCAAGCGGCTACATTAAAGTGCTGCTCTGGGCAGTGAAATAATCTGCCCTCCCAAAAAATACTAGGTTAAGCTTTACTTTTGTACAGCAAAGGTTTCAGGAGTGTGCTAGAAAGATTGTACTACAATTTGTCTTTCTGTTTTCTTTGCCCTCTCTCATATCTTTGAAACGTTTAGTAAATTAGCAAGACTACTCCTTTGATGTGACTCAAGAATGCTTTTTGCTTCCTAGTTGCCGGGCGTGAGCTCACAGCTTGCCAAGGTCAACGATGTCCTTAAAATAGACCTTTCTAGTCTGGTTCAAAAGGTATGTTTCTTGACAGGCTTGTAAACTGTTGATTAATAAACTGGGATACTTGCATATCACTTGTTTTCCCTTGGCTTTCTCAAGCAGAGTTCTCTTGTTCCCGCCTTATCCTGCCTCATGGTGGATATCTCTCCTTATTGTTCCACTGTTTGGCCAAGATTTAATATTTGAAAGTATGAATGTAGTGCTTTATATCACCAGGATACTACAGATCAAAAATGTGTTGCTAATTGCTTGAAAGAACAATCCTTAAAAAGGCAGAAACACGGATCTACTCGCATGCTCTGTATTTTTTATTCAAACTAAAGGGAAAAAAAAAATCCACGCTGTCCTAATTAGTTGTATTTTATTCCAGCTGTTTTGACATACGTCTTTCAAATTGATGTTAAGTCTGGTGCAATGGACCTAATGTAATTATTGTTAGTATTTTTGCAAGACTATCCATGAAATGCAATGATTTTCACCTATGAAAAAAATGGCTTAGTTTAAGCAGTTTAAAAAATCTAGCAGCCTGAAAATGTTTGTTTGGAATAGAAGGCATTTTCTGAAACCAAAGGCTCAGAGCCCTACCTGAAGTGATCAGGCTGCAGGAAGTAAGAGACTTCAGCATCCACTGCAGTGGCTTCTGCTTTCTGTCCAGATGAGCTACTGAGCTTGCTCGCCACAGTTTAGACCCTGTCTTTTCCCTTCTCACTAAAGAAAGCATTGCAATGTCTTCAGAGGCAGTTGGATTTCATTGTTGGTAACACGTTTCATGTTAAAGACGGCATAGAATGGCAAAGAGGAGGTATTTGGTGCGCAGTTACTCCTTTCACTTAGTGAATCTTCATACGTGTGTTCTCAGTTTTGTATGAGATAGATCTGATAGGCAGCAGCACTATAATGTTGGAGATGGTTGTGACGGGTGCATGTGTATTTAAGTGTAGATTTTTATTTTTTTTCAAGGAGTATCCTGGAGAGCAAACTGAATCTCAAACATACCTCAGTTCCTATTTTGCTTTGACCTTCTCTAATGTGCAGTGATAAAAATGTATTTTTCATAGTATTACCACGTACATTTTAGCGTGTGTATACTTTTACTCCTTGTATAAACAGAAATAAAATTTCAAGAAATTTTGCGGTGAGAAATTTATTATAGTTTTTGCAACTTTTATTCTTAGGGTTATGCAGCATTTAATGATACTCCAGACCTAGTGGTGAATCAAACCAGGAACATTTTATCAGGTGAGGACAATCTATCTTTGGACTTTGATTGTTTAATGTTGATGTTTTTACATCACTTATTGATGTTTTTGTTTTCTTTTATTGATAATATATTTTCTGTGCTAAAGGTAATTCAAAATGAATATGTAAGGCTTACTTTATTTTTTTATTTTTTTTTACATTTGGTGACACAAAAAAGCCATAGAAAGCAACTGTGTCTTAATGAGGACCCAAAACTAAATCTAAAAATAGACCATATGGTATTTTATGGAGGAGTTTTATTTGCTAGGCTTTTTACTACTTAAGTAATGAGAAATCTTAGGATCCCAGCTGCACATTGATGCCTTATTTTTATTTGGTTGAAAAGCTAATTTTGTTTGACTGATATGTCTATGACGTATTTAGGAGTGTGATGTTTAAAAAAAAAAACTAAACCTGCCTGCTGCTGTATTAAAATGTAGTGGATGGTGAAGGGCAGGTAAAAATATGCCTTAGGGATAATTTAAATGTCTGTCTTAATTGTTTTGTTACTTGGGCTTTAAACTGCTACTCTTTGACAGTACTCGGACACTTGACGTTTGAATAAAATGTAGTAATACTTTGTGTACTAATCTGTTCTAATTTTTGTTCTTGCACTGTGGACCTGTTCTGCATATATAAACAGCTGTTCCTTGTAAGTTTTTCTTTTTTTTTTTTTTCCTCTGGGCAAAGTGAAACACAGTATGTATACAAACATAGTATACTGTGTGAATTTGCCTAAAATGAGCCCGTTTTCTAAAAATGATGTTATTATTAGGAAATCTAGTGCAGATTTACTCATTTTTCAGTATCTACTGATATGCATAAACACAGACAGGCCATCTTAATTTATCTATTTATAAATTGTTAGGGTTTTGTTTTTTATAAAAACTGAGTTTGAGTTACAAATTAAATTAAAAAAAAAAAAGTTTTACTAGTGTGGTACCTGGTTGAATTTAGAAGAGCAAACACCAAAACAAACAGTCAAAAACTTGTCCAGTTGTTGTTTGAGAAATAGGAAGGTGTTGTCTACTACCAAATAGAAACCTCTTGTTTTATATCCTGTTTGTTTAATATGAATCCCTGAAATATGTTTAACATATTTCAAGTATGTTCCAAGTTGAAAGAAGGGGAAGAGTAAACAGCAACTGCTATTTACAAATAGGCAATATGTATAATAAGTGAAGTAATCATGGTTTAGTGTGTCTAAATAGTGTGTATCTAAATTGTACGTATAGGGTAGCGTGTTAATTCATAATTTGATGGAAAAAGGCTTAGTTGATCATTATCTCAAGAGTGTTGCTAACTAATCAGAATGAATTTATTTGAGTAATCTTTTTTAATAACATTGAAAATAACTAGTACAGATTCTCAATATAGGCAGTCTAATTTCTTTCACAGTGTTGTATTCCCAAGGGATGAAGTTTAAATAGATTTTGATCTTCTCCTTCGTAAACTTAGTGGCTAATTGTCTTGCTCAGTGCAAGACAATTTGCACTGAGCAAAGTCGGTGCAAGACTCATTTGCAATATTGCATAAAAAGCAAGATTTAAACTGGCTAGATGAAAAGTGACACATTCATTATAACCAAAGGAAAGAAAGAACTCTGGCTCGACATCTACATCTTTCATCATTAAACTGAATGCTAAAAATAAAGCATGCATTTTAAAACGCCATTGTGTTACTTTGAAGCTCAATGTTTTTGTTGCCTGCTTGTCTCTTCCTCACGCTTGTCTTCATGGCTTGCTTGTTACATGTGGCAAATGGCTTAAATAGCATTTTATAATGTATATGTGGAATGTAAATTTCTTCTGTGAATCTGTAACAGTGCAATATGTTTATTCTTTCAGATATCAAAAATGTGCTGGAATCCATTGGTTCAAATATCACTACCTTCACGAAAGCACTCCCTGTTCAGAAGATTTTGGCAGATTTGACAATATATCTCACACAGAGTGAAGCATATGTTCAAGATTATTTTCCAGTAGTGGAGCAATATGATTTCTACAGGTATGTATGGGAAATAAGGCAGGAGTGAAGTGCTACCTGTTAATACTTTGTCATATTTTGATGTTCTTTAAAGTCTATTTAAGCTATTAATGACAAATGCAGTGAAACAAAGATGCTATAGGGCAACTGTTTGTTACTGGCATTTTGGTGAAAGCCAAAGCTGCAGCTAATCAACGACTGGGTGCTGTTCCTCTACTCTGTCTGCCTTCAAGCCTTTTTCAGGGAGGTAGGTGTCAAAGCAGGTGATTCATAAAGGAATGGATTGTTTCACAACGTCAGGGCAACTTCTTATTTAGGGCTCGTTTTTGTTAAGTTGTAGGTAAGTTGTGAGAGCATAGGACCAGAGAGGCCTTGAAGCCAATCCCTTTTTATTGCAGACTTTCTACCATGGAGGAGGAGTAGCATGGATTCTGCTTCACACCTTGTAAATCTTTGCGCACCCGTGCTTATTCCTATTGGTGTAGTACTTCTCCTTGCGAACGCATGGGTTGATTGTACCTTGAGAAAAGCATATTCTTCCTATTTGAGACTTGTGTGATTCCTGTATTTGAGTAATAATCTCATATTTTGAAGCATAAAGCTTTTAATTTCATACCATTTAACATTGTCCAGTTTTAGTAATTTCAGCCCTCAAGCTCATCAAGTTTTCCCTACGTTTGGACACTTAAACACCCATTCTTGTCAAGCTTAACATAGTAGTACTTGAAGTACAAGTAAAACCAAGAAGCCTGTAGTTGTCCAAATTATTTTCTATCCATCCCTTTCTTAATTACAGGTGCATTTATTTGTAGTTCTTCATAAGTATTCTTTCATGAATGTGCCTGTCAGCATTAATGTTTTTCTTTCTCTTTCTTGGCTGCACCTATTCATTATGATATTCCTTCCTCTGATTTTTCTGGTTCCTGCTTTCTCTCCACAAAGCACAGGGAGGAGAAAAGGGAACTTAAGAAATATAAGCTGGCAGAAGTGACAAAAGGGAAAAGGAAGAGCAGAGGGAATTAGGAGAAGGTGGAAGGCTAGAATGAGATATAAAACGTGAACAAATGGATGTGCTCCAAATACATGGACAGATAGAACTGTTGTGATTTAATTAATAAAATGAAAGTTCAGTTCCTATCCAAGATGTCTCCTGATCTAGTTCCATTAACTGTTCCATACATTGAAAGCATTCCAGCACAGACACACAAATCCTAGGTTTTAATAGCTTTAAACACAGTTATTTACAATTACAAGCCTAACACACTGCGTGCAAAAAGTAGTAAGACTTATAGTAAGAGCAGTTACCTGCTTCATGACCAATGGCCAGTCCACATTCACAAATTTCTCCTTTGCTTCTTGAATAAATTACTGTTTGAGCACCTGCCTCCTCTGAGTCAGTTTGCTCCATTTGGTGCACTTCGGTACAGTCCATCTGCAGTAACTGGAGTTGGGAACACCTTGTTCCTGTGATGTTTGTTCCTCAGCCCTTCAGTAGCAGCTGTCTGTAATACAGCAGCGATTATCTTCTGGCCCAAAATGCATGCTAATGTAGGAAAAGCATTTTTTCATTGCTAACTTTTGTTGCTGACACAGAAGCAAGAGTGGGCCAGTTGGGAATACAGCATTGCCTGATGTATGATGCAGGTCTCCAGTGTGTTCTTTGCATGCTAATAACCAAGCACTTTGGCTTTTATTCCTTAGGTGGCTTGGTTGTCTCATTCTGTGCTGTGTGCTGGTCCTGATTCTGGTCTTTTTCTATCTTGGACTGCTATGTGGCACCTGTGGTTATGATAAACACGCTTCTCCAACAACCAGAGGCTGCATCTCCAACACTGGAGGAAATTTTCTTATGGCGTAAGTTTCACTTATTGGTGAAAAACCAAATAAAGGTACCTGTAGAAGGTTGTTTTTAATGATTTTGAAGGACATATGTGTGAAAAGAATTTGTTTCCTTACCTGTGTATATGTGCAGAAAAAAATAGAGCAAAAATAAATATTAATCTCACGTATTTCCACTGAGGGACTTGGGGATTTTTGGGTTGCTCTTTCATTGAGGATCATAAATGAAGGATAAAACCTCTGAATCTACTGTTTTAAGGCAAGTTCTATAGCAAATGAATTTCTGTGTAAGCCTATTTGGAAATCGCAAAAACTGGGAACAGGTAATTGAAAACATAAAGGGAATTTTTAGCTATTTAGTACA
This sequence comes from Stercorarius parasiticus, assembly GCA_013396915.1. Lineage (NCBI taxonomy): Eukaryota > Metazoa > Chordata > Aves > Charadriiformes > Stercorariidae > Stercorarius > Stercorarius parasiticus. Next base: position 813,942 of record VWZL01004189.1, read on the forward strand.
CTTGAGCACTTGCTCAAAGGCAAAAGAAGCCACGCAAGGAGGCAAGAAACATTTGACTTTCTCAGCATTTTATTAGGTGTGGGGTTGCTCTTGGAAGTTCCCAGTAGTGGTTTAATGTAATTTCTGTTGGGTATACTCTTAAAAGAATTTACAAGTCTGTGTAAAACTTTTGATAGCACAAGGCTAGAGAGCTGAATTTAAAAAAGAAAATTATATGCTTTTGTGGCTCTTAACTCTTAAAAGAATTTACACACCCAATGCAAATGTGAGCATTTTAGATGCACTTTAGCTGAAGACTTTACAGGGCTGAAATGTATAAGATGTTTCAGAGGGCAAGAACATATTTGGAAAGCAAGCCTTTCAATCATCTACCGGTTTTTGTATCTCTGTTATAGCTGCTAACTGTTGGCTTCACTGTTGCCTGAAGTATATGTATTTTGTTCTTAAAAACACAAAACTTACTCAACTTATTTCTTTTTCAGTGGTGTTGGATTCAGTTTTCTTTTCTCCTGGGTGCTGATGATTGTAGTGGTGCTCACTTTTGTCACAGGTGGAAATGTAGAAAAACTGGTCTGTGAGCCCTTTGAAGATAGAACTTTATTCAAGGTAAAGTTATTCAAGTTATTAAACAATGAATAGAATCCCCATGAGTCCTGATGGTCTTGTCAGTTATGTATAGCATATTATTTTTTATGGGACACTTCAAGTGAGTTTGGATCTGGTCTTACTTTCCCCTTACACACCGACTAGAGATGTTCATCCTTTCTTGGTTTGATTTGCTTTGCAGTGTAAATACTGCATGCCTGTTTTCCTTTGAAGGTAATTTTTTCTCTGATTTAGCATTTCTTGGTGACATGGAGCTTCAATATTCACTTTCTGCACCAGAGAGGTTGAATTCGCTGTTTTGCTTCTATTTCCATTATTGGGTGATAAGCTTAGAATGGGTATGTGTCAAAAAATCACATATGAATAAATTCATTAATTGAAAACTCAGGATTATAGTAACATTACTGAATTTTTTCTTCTAGGTTTTGGATACTCCCTACTTACTAAATCAACACTGGAAAAACTATCTCTCTGGCCTCCTGTTTAAAAATCCAAGTATTAACTTGACTTTTGAGAAAGTGTACAGGTATTAAAGTTATGGTTAAGATTTAATTCAATTTATACATATTGTTTCTGTGGTATCTTCCATGCTTCATATTTCAAGCACATGCAGAAATCGTACATGTTCCAGAAGACATCCTGATTTTTCTAGTGAATCACTAGCAAAACCAATTTTCTCCTATGTGTGAGTTATTAGAGGTAGTCTTTGCATAATGTTGTATAACGATTGTAGTTGAGCTGTTTGAAAAAATATTTTGCAACCAGCAGAAATTGTTAATGACTTGCTTTCTTATGGACTGAGCTTCAAAAAATATAGCCAGAATGTTTTTGGGGTTTTTTTTTAAAGGACTGATTTTCTTAAAATATGAAAACATTGTTAATCATTCTCTTAACACTTGATCCTCAAGGTGGTTTTTAGGCTGATATGTGTTTTTATTTTTATAGTGATTGCAAGGAAAACAAAGGAATTTATACTTCCCTTCACCTAGAACACTTGTTCAACATCAATGAATTTCTAAATGTTAGTATGGTAAGTAAAGAAAATATGAGTGAGTTCATGATTATTTTTGAAGGCTGGAGAGGTATTTGCTCTTAAACACAGTATAGCATGTCTGGGTTTTATGGGATTTTGGTTTTATATACAATACACCCTGCGAGGAGGCAAGAACTGTCCAACTAATTTGAAAAAAATAAATCTATTTACAAATAAGGTATTTTTTACCAGTCTGTGTGCTATGGAAGGTTTTCTGATGTGCTTTTTTTATGGCTGCTGCTAATACTGTTTTTATTTTGAAACTTCATAGAAGGTTCAAGTGTAGCATCTTCCAAAGGCTGCTTACAGTGTTTAAGGAGAATCTTGTTCTTTATATAAATGCCTTTCTTGGTTTGTTCTCTTCTGATTCCAGTCAGATTTATGTTGGTCTGGGATATGATACACTGTGCTCCTAAGAATGGTTGCAATTTTGGTGGGAAGGAGTTGGAATAAAATAAAATATTTTCAGTTAAACTGTAGTAATACATGACTGCACTCTCATTACGTGATTCTGCTGATTTTGGAGTTGCCTGTAATACTGATCTTCACTGCAGCAACCCCTAGGGGACCCGTGTTCCATTCTGCCAGGCACCGTACCCACACTTAATAGATACAGTCCTTGCCCCAAATAATATATAATTAAAATGAACAGGGAAGATTCACTAAGAGGGAAAGTTATTTTGAATTTCCACAACAGACTAATGGTGGAGGCTGGGAAGGAAGTCAGGTTTCCAGATTCCTCATCTATTGCTCTGCTGCCTGTGCAGGACAGGTAACATTTTAGATTTGGGTGTAATGCAAGAATTCATGTAACAATAAGCAAGTCATCTTTAGTCACCATTAAACATATCTAGAGGAGTCTCATTCCAGTCCTGTGGCCAATACAGCAGACAGTGTCTGTCCTGGACACAGGTGAGATAATGAATTCTCTGGGGTTCCTTGATTAGGGCCAGGGGTATAAGTTAAATTTTTTTTAAGGATAACATTTCCTGGAGAGGAAAGAGAATTCTGTTTTATCTCCATCTCCTCTTAAAAGGTTCTAACATCTATAGAAGCCTGCTTAAAATGTAATGGCAGGCGAGTAATTCATTGGTATGAAAGATACGTAGGTAGGTTAGAACATGGCATGGCTAGACTGTGGATACCGCAGCTTAGCGATGAACATTACCTAGTGGATTCTATCAAAGCTAATTGAATTAAACTGATATAAGCAAAAATCAATGTGTGCTGCTCCATGGAAGTGACAAGTCGGCAAAAGCAAGATGCTTTTTGAATGGGGAGTGGCTATAGAGGAATATGCACTGGGTGCAAACTACTTCTGTGCTTGATTTTGTTTCCCTCTCAGTATACAGAAGATGTAGCACTTAAAATTGAACATATTCAGATAAACCTCAGCAAAATCATTCTGCTGGATGAAATTGGGAAGGAGAATCTTCTGAATTTCAGCTCTTCAGGAATAGAAGGGATAAACTTTGCAGCATATTTGACAGAGGTGAGACTGTAGTAAACTGGAAATACGACCGGGACAAAGCATAAAATGAAATATTTCTTTTAAAAGGGACAAAATGGAGAAAAGTCTGCTTTTGTGTGAAAGGGCGTGTTTTGAAGAATCACAAAACTCGGAGCAAAAGTACTTCAGAATTTAAGGTCAATAAACAGTTAAATAATGGGTAGACAAAGTAGGTGGTGTGGTTAAGTGCAAGCAGTCTGTATATGCAATAACAACATACTCTTTTTCATTCCCTACTGTTCACATCTTGTTTCAGATCAATAAAAGTGTTACCAAGGTTGATCTTCTGTCATTTGCTAATGACTTAGAAGCAAGAGCAGACCAGCTGGTAAGTTTAATTCGCTAATACAATAATACATAAAATGTATTGTTTATATGCTATATAAGTATAAATACATAGTCAAGTATTTAGACTTCCTACGGGAGAATTCTTGTTCTTCAGACGCTTATATACATGATGCATTGTCACGTAAGGAAAAGCTTTCAACAGCAATGTTGCATATGAGCTGTATTTTAAATGTTGCTAATCATTGACTTTTGTACGCTAACTTGTACAATTTCTCCTTTGGAAGTGTAATTACTTAAATTCCACTGTTTAAAAAACGAGGGGAATACTCTGTTCGAGTATTTCCTGTGGTGCTATCTACATTTTAGCGTCCCTATTGGAAGAAAAATTGGTTACATCATGATGGAAAAGATGATAGGATTTAATTGTCTTTCAGTTAGTGAGCAGAAGATCTTGCAATTAGCAATAGAATCAATACTGCGGCAGCTCATAAGGACTCAACGTAGAACTGGGGCTCCATTGTAGAGGTAGAACGCACAAGAGAGATGCTGTCTGCTCTGAAGGGCTTTTTGAATGCAGACACACAGACAGCAGTCAGAGGGTATAGCTACAATATTGCCCGCAAATGAATCTGCAGAATGACACGGCTGTGTTAACAGATAGGGAATATCCAGTTGATACGTTTGTATGAATGTCAAGGTCACTTTGTATTTACTTTCCAAAATGAGTGTCATAGTTTGGAGACTAGATTGGACACTGGCCCAAGACGGATTTCCTGCATTGCAATGTGGGACAAAGAGTTATGCTCTGCACGTGCTACAGTCGCTTGGATCACTAAGGGGCACAGACAGTAGTGTGAGACTGTGCTGTTTGGAATTTATCAAATATCCGTACCCCCCTCCAGGGAGAGGAGGGCACCAGTAGAGGCTCCTGGTGTGTTTACTCTAGCTTTTTGCATAATTTGATCACACGTGTTGCATCACTTTTTTTTTCTGCCACACGTGCAGTCATGTCAAGGTTAGGCTGCTCATCGTTTTTTTTGTTTTGTAGTTCGCATTCTCTCTGGGCACCGTGAGCGAGCTGCACGTTGCCTGTCTACTCATGTAGGTTGTCTGATAACTTGGACAGATACCAGTGGCTTTGGCCACACTTCAATTCTATTTTCAATTATTACTGTGCTATTTTGAAGGTTATACAGGTGGGGAGTTTTTGCCGTTACTTTGGGGCTATTTTCTAAGTGAAAGCTGAAGTTGTTTGAACATGTAATATCTTACACCGAATTGCCTCTGAGATGTCTCTTTAAAGGCATATTTTACCTAGCTCCATAAAGGAAGATATATTGTGCTGGAAGATTGGTTTTTTTATTATTTTTTATGATAGAATCTAAAGGAAGCTTTAGAATTGAGAACAGATCAGGCAGACTAATTTCTTCATATAAAAGACAAAAATACAATATTAAATGTGTTCACTCTCCCAGTGTACGTTTTTATTTCTTCTGGTGATGCTATTTAGTGTGATCTATGAAATGTGTAAAAAAAAAAAAAAAACCAACCCAAAAAAACACCAAAAAAAGCAAACAAAAAAACCCCCCACAAAAGTATGACATATTACAAAAATTTGATTTTTTTCAAAATTGATACTGGTTTCCAAGGATATTTTATAATGCCACTTTGTTATCAGTGATAGTTCTTAAAGTTTACAAGAACAATCAGTTAAAAAATAAACTAAAAACTTTTGGAGTTAATTAACTTTGGATGTCTAGTTTGCATTCTCTGGCACCTTACACAAAATTGAACGTATGTTTTTACACTGGAAGGAGCAAATGGAATAAAACTTGCATCACACCTAGGGATCAGGGTATGGGGGAGGGAGCAATACCACCCCCAGGTGTTGTTAGGTAAGTGGATTCAGCTTGTCAGTGCAGCAGAGGAAGCATCCTGAAGCTGCTCAGTGACCACAGCTGACTGCGTACGTGAACACTTCACAGGCCGCAACCACATCTCTGACCACTGAGGTCTGCCATTATTACACTTCCAAAACGAAGTATTCAGTGTGTATGCAGGGAGCCAAGTGATTTTGCCACTGAAAGGAAACGGAAAAGAAATGTATTTCTGAGAGTAAAATCAAATTTTACAGTCTTTCACAGGTATGAGCTCTAGGCAGGCATTCGGACTTGAGAATCAGGGCACAAACTCGTATCTTCTGACTGGAAGTAGGGAGCCGCAAAAATGAGAAACACCCTTCACAGATGCTTTTCCAAGTTACTGGCTGAAAATATTTAAACTTCTGTGCCCCTCAGAAAGCAGAGTGTGCCTTGGGGTGATGTCCCCAGTGCCCAAAACAAGATCAAGTTTCCGTGACTGGGAAATGCTCGTCCCAGCTGGGGCACCATGCTTCAGGGTTCTTGCGATGAGGTCTGGCTTGTGGCAAGGGAGAGGGGGATGTGCTCGCTCTTCTGTATTTAAAATGACTTAGTGCACCATGTGAAAATTCTCTTCGGTTAAATCTGTGCTGATAATGTTGTAGCCAGAAAAGCAGTATAATATCTCTGTTTTGGTTGCTGAGGTTTGAATTATTAATATGGTGATTTTTCCCTTCCTTGTGTTGGGGAATTCGATTTGCCATATCCCATTGTTAGCATTGGCTGTTGGGCAGCGGATGAGTATACTGTGCAACTTTCATGGGGTTTTGCTTTGCTGGGAAGCTTTGAGACTACTGAACGATACTACACAATTGCATTTTTTGCAGCCAAAAGGAGCACTGGAAAATGCCTTAAAAGGACACGCAAACAACATTCGAATGATTCATAACCAGCAAGTCGTTCCACTAGAGCAAGCTATGGTAAAATATTAAAGCAATATTAAAACATATTTGTAGAAAATATGAATCTCTAAATCTCTTAGATGCAGTCTAGAAACCTGGACTTTTGCTATTATATAAACAAAGATTGCATTTGCATTGTGTCACTGAAGAGTAATCTGGTGAAAAGTATGTGTTTAATAAGTAGTTTTCCTACTTATAGTACTACTGCTACTTAGTACTGTCTAAAATCATGACCTTTTTCTTCTCCATTTTTTCCGTATCTATTTGTGATTATATGTGAATAAAAGAGGAAGCAGGGGAGAGCTTTACAAAATTCTAACCATACACCACTCATTTTCTTTTTTTGTTTACCGTTTGTCTTCAGTAATAAAAGCAATTATTACTTTCACACTTTGTTTCTTGGAGTTAGCAATCTCATAACAGTATTGGAATTGGAAACTCCTGACAGTTGTATTTAGAGCCAAAGAAAAATCTTTTTTTATTGATGCTGTAAAAGACGTGAAAGGGCTGCTTCTGCCTGATTTTGCCAGGCACTGATTCGTATAGTATCAAGCTGTGAATCTCATACATGTTAGGTGTTGTTTTTTCCTCTACATAACACGAAGACTTTTAGTTTATCCTAGCATCAGATACAGTATTTCTGCCCCTATCAAAGCCCTCTTGTAGAAAAGCGTTAGGTCTTCTGTTCCACCCTGATGCTATGCTGTTCTTTCCTAATTGACTCCTAATTATTCTCATCTCTTTTTCCTTTTACAAAACTGACTGTCAAGAAATACGTTAAAGCTAGGGTAAGTGCTTTTTCCCTTCTGAAATTGCACAATTATAGAATTCTCTGAACACTTGGTTCTGATTTAAACTGTTCTCTCTTCCCTTCAAATAAATCTTACTCAGTTTATTGCTACTAACTTTAGTTAAAACTGAAGTCTTCCAGTACACAATTCATAACTACTTAATGCTGTCAGCAAAATACTGATTCAACAATTAAAAACACGATATATGAGTTTTAATTCAACTGTTGTTACTATATATAGTGTGATATGTTGTATTAGAAACAAAATAATCTATATAAGATCAAAGCATGCATATAATGTTAAAAGAAGTGGGCTTTTGCCTGTAGTAATGACCTGAATCTTTTTTTTTTTTTTTCCCCCCCCTCCTTTCTAATAGAGCACTTTAAATCAGAGCATTAGGTTACTGAAGAGGACATCATCTGAACTTATGGTAAGCTTTTCTTTCTGGCAAGAGGAACATTTGTATGTGTTTTAAATCCATCCACCGCGTATGTAGGGCATATATTTTCAGTACAGCTTTTTTGATTTCTAGCTGTTCTGTTACTGGAAGAGATTGTAATGCGCTGAGGTAGCAGCAGGGATTTAGACTGTTCTCTGCACAGCTTTTTCTATCCTGGCTTTCCCTTCCTTATAGAGAAAAAAAAAAGAGGGGGGGAAAAAAAAAGCATGTTTGGGATATTTTTGGAAGTACGAATTGTAAACTTAATTGTCATGTGATAAAATAGACATCAGTACAATTCCATATATTGTGTTATTCATGTTCCTAAAAATGCAGTTGTTCTTTCTGGAATCATTGAATGCAAAACTTGGGAGGGGGGGGGGACACGGACAACCAAGAAACAAAACACAAAAATACAACTGAGAAGAGAAAGCTTTGTGATTCATATCCTTAACCACCTCTTGTTCAATGTCCAGCTCCCACCGGGGCCTGTTTCTTTAGCATTGTACTCGTTACCTTCCTGCTTCTGCAGCACCAGCCCCACTGTGGGAAGCTGGATCTGTAGAGAGGCTTCCCCAGGACAGCTCACGTTTCCCCTCTGAGTGCTTGCACTGCCGTGAGACCAGCTGCCTTCATGCTCTGCCAGACTCAGGAGAATAAGAAATGGGATGGTTATTTTTTCTGGCAGCAAAGCGTTCTGTTGCCACCAGCCTGCCTTGGCTCTGGTAGCAAGAATCCAGCCACAATAGTTAGCGCTTAAGAATCGTAGTTAGCACTTAAGAGTCATAGTCACAACAGCTTGATGGGCCATACCTACCTCAATTCTTCCCATTATGGTTTTCATCCATCCACAGTAGCAGACCAGCTAGGTTTCTTTTAGGATCTGTGGTTTGAACTTGGATGTTCATGGCTTCTCTTAAGAAGACATGAAATAAAGCGTTGATTAAAAAAAAAAAAGATTATTTGACCCTTAAATATATTTAAGAAACACCTCTATAGTTTCAAGCTGGGTGTGTTCTTTGAGAGACTTTATGGGGTTGTACATATATTGAAGAAGTGTCTCAATCCTTTTGGATATTGATTAGCAGCATGTTCTAGCTGGTAATCGAGAGTAGTGATAGTATATGGCCCACTGTTTCCTTCCTGTGCACTGTGTGCATCTGTAGTGTAAACACATACATTGATGAAAGTAACTCTACGCTTAGGGAAAGGAAAGACAATGGAGAAGAAAGGTGATCTAGTATAGAAATCAGTTACACAGGTTCCAGGAAAAGATACTGTTCGTAACCACCAATACCTTCCTTTTTTAGTAGTGAGAGAATTTTGTCAGATGATCATGAATCCTTAGGCAGGCTCACATTCTGTCTGGAACTGCATGTTTTGTCAAGTTTTGACAGGACAGTGATGCTGATTTATCAAGACAATAGGTTGCTGACAATGGCTGCAGAGTCATTGTAACTGCCTCGGCCTGTGACTGAAAGGGATTTATATTAAACGCCGTCTCTTCCTCTGCAGGTTAAGGTGAAAAATGTCGTTAGCTCTGTTAATGCTGCCCAGCTTCTCATAAATAACAACGCTTCTCTAGTTATTGTCCAGGTAAGCTTTATTTGATTAAAGTCCATTAATTTATGATGTCATGGAGATAGAGGTTCATTTACTTTTGTCTGTTCCTAGGAGACAAAAAAGTACATGGATACCGTAGTTGGCTACTTTGAGCAATACATTGAGTGGGTCAAGGAGTCGGTAAGGTGCATTTGCTTTATTGAGAGAAGCTGCATTTAAAAAAAAAAAACAAAACCAAAAAACACACACAACCAAAAAAAATTAAAAAGCTAAATAATAATAAAAATGTTAAGTTGTTAGTATATTTTATAGTTTCAGTTTGTAAGGTATTTGTACTTATTATGAAGGGGAAAACTTGTCTTCTATAAATAGTTTTGTTGTGTTTGAAGTAGAATAGAAATGATGAGTTGTGTTGATTGGAATAAAATGCAAATTTAACATGGTAGATTTCAGACTCGGAAAAATGATACTATTTGTGCTAATACTGCCCTGAGCCTGACCTTGCTTAGTTCAAATTAATGTCATTAGCATCTTGTTTTATTTTTCTTTCTTCAGCTGCAGCCTTTGAGAAAGTTTAGCTAATGTTTTAAAGATGTGTATGTTCAGTTGATGGCATATCCCACTAGAATTTATTTTGAATTTTGATAGGGTGAGAGATAAGAATTTAGTAAACAGTATCTGTAATTGTAAGCAAGTTTTGAGATTCTTATTTTATTGTGTTAGATACTTCAAACTGTATTTTTTTTAACATGTCTTTCAGATTGCCATGGAGGTAGCAGCATGCAAGCCTATTGCCAATGTGATAGATACAGCAGTAGATATTTTTTTATGCAGCTATATAACTGATTCTGTGGTAAGAAATATTTTCTGTTACTCAAAATTGGGGCATCAAGTGGGAAATTCTTTGAACATAAATCTGCATTTAATTATTCTGGCTAGACTATTCTGAAGTATGATAATAAAGTATCACATCTAAAGTTATGCGAGGAAAAAATGTTCTGATCTGGATCAAGTCCAAAGCCAAACCAGTGCTGGACTTGTTTTAGGTTCCCATTAAACTTGAGCTTCTATTCACAAGAATTCTGTAAAATTGAACTGTTCTTACTAAATTTCTCCCAACTTGAATTGCAAAGCAATACTGGTTTGGAATGAAAATTCTGGAAGGGATGGATTTAATTTTGATTGCGTGATTCTGAACCACCTTGAAATGGAAAAGCTTAAAGATCTGAAGATTCAGCTGCAACCATTTCTAACTTAAGGGGATGGGGCAGGGGCAGGAAGTGAGTGAGAAATACCAAGGAAAGACTTTCTCAAGTATCTTTCCTGGAATCTAGAAAACCTCAATGGGGTGAAGGGACTTTTTGCCACTTGACTTGTAGCGGACAGATCTTGATTCATTTCTGTACGGTGGAGAATTTGAGTGTGACTTATAGCAGTATATAATATTGGCTTTTTCATCTTGCAAAAGAGCTTGGAAAGAGGACAGCGTGTATTAAAAGTAGAATAAGAAACCACATGCCTGGAAACCACCTAAAACATCTCCTAGCTGTTATTTAGCTTTATGGCACTTTTAGCCAGGTCCTGCTCATACCAACAGTAAATGCATGTAATTAATCAAAGCCAAAGCACTCTAGCCTTGATAATGCTTAACCATGAAATCTCCTAACCTGCCAGAATCATGTTGTACTCATTGATTATCTCATAAGTAACAGAGCTTCTCTTCCCCTTTGTGTAGCCACTAACCATCTAGTGGTAGATGGACCATGTTTTTCCTGATGATAGAGCTTAGCTGAGTCACTTATAAGTCAAAATGCCTCCAGCCAGTACAAATCAAATTTGAAAAATCATCTTTTTAACATCTGGTGGTAACTCAGTTCAACTGTATGATAATGAAATTAGTAACACAAACAGGCTGCAGTTAGCAAGTTAAAAATTACCTTGAGAAAGTGCTGGAAACTCAGATCTTGACAAGAACTGCAAAACAACTACTTTAAGATATTAAGAAAGGGAAAAGAAATAACGTGGCTTGTAAATTAATGCTGAGACACAAAATTACTTTCTAGCCCAAGGCTGAGTATGTTGAAATGACTTCTTAGGGCACTATGGCTGTGTAGCTTTGAGCAGCTTTGGACATATTCCTGTTTGGTTACATTTGTAAGACGGTGGTGGTCTTACTTTAAGCATTCTCCACTGTCAATGTGCACTAATGTGCCCTGTTCCATACTAGTATAAGGAACCTCAGATAGTTCACAAGGCCAGCGCCACTAACTTCTACTGTGTTCTAGTAACAATGCTTAGAATATCAAGCAAGGATTCAGCACTTTTCTGATAAATTTTCTCTGTAATCTTTTTTTTTTCCCCGGATTTTGCTTTGTTTCAGAATGCCTTCTGGTTTGGTTTGGGAGGCTCTTCAATATTTTTAATTCCTGCCATAATTTTTGCTGTAAAACTCTCCAAATACTATCGTAGAATGGATACAGAGGATGTATATGATGAGTAAGTATATACTCCTAAGTAAGCTAAATGGCAAAGGGATTGAAATGATTTTTTTCTAGTGTCTCACATGAAGGCACTCTAATTCTTAAACCTTCTGTGCTGTCAGATTAGAGCTGCATGTTCTTGTGAAATGCTGCAGGTTTGGGTTGGTGCCTGCAAAGTGCTTCATGCAGGTGGGCTTTGGTTGCCCTGACTTGCCGTGACTCTGTGCAGATAGTGCCAGCTCTGACTTTGAGAAACTTATTTCAGAATGAGGTCTTCAGAGCTCCGTGTACAGCATTTATATAAATATCTTCCAAATGTGCAAGTAATTAGCTTAGCTAAGTAACCTGTTAAGGTGAATTATGCCTGCTTTGTAATCTCCTTGAATTAATTATTGGCTTTCTTACTGTCTTAGTTGTTCCTAACCAGTCTTTCCTTTTTCAATTGCAGTTCCTCTGTCTCAGGGACTTGGCATTTTACTTTATGATAACTGTTCTTACATATTTTCCCATCAGCTTTGTTTTTGCTGTTTTCTTTTCTGCTCTTTGTTTTGCTCATTGTTCAGTTTGCCGGTGCACTGCATTTCTCAGATTTCACACTGGTCATTTTTCATTACACATTCACAAATCGGGAGAGCAGAAACAGGCATGTACAGCTGAAATTACTCACTTATTAGTGTCTAGTTAATTACTCCTCCTTTTCTGTGTTTTTTAGCGTCGAAACTATACCCATGAAAACGTAAGACATTTCTGCTGGTATTTTTTTTAATTATTTTATTCAGGTGGGAGGGTTTATATTTTTAACGTAACTTGTTACTTCAAAAGAGGTAACGTATTCTGTTTCAACAGACTTTATAGTTTATATTAGAGTATACAGCTCAAGAAGAATAGCAAAACAACTAATTTTTGGAGAATATAAAAATATTAAAAATGTAAAAAATATAATTATGCCATAACTCTTGAATGTTACAAAGGAAAAGTTGTCTTCTATTGTACAGACACAGTTTATCTTTGCATATAATACCATCATCCATGTACATGTCTTAGAAGCCATACTGTACATAGTGCATCTTATAGTTAACATGGTCTTTCTTGGTGTATTTATTTTATTACAGTACAGAAAATGGTAATAATGGTTATCATAAAGAGCATTTATATGGTATACCCAATCCTGTTTTTACAAGGTAAACCAAGTCTGAAACTGCATGCCTTCGTGTGTCCTTACTTAATCTACTGTATTAATCACCTATCCGATTTTCTGCACATTTTAAAGTGAATCACTTAATTCTCTATCTGTGTTTTGCATGACTCACTATAGCAAATGCTGTATGATTTATATTTCTCAAAAATTCTTTACGATACAGCAGGTTTTTTAATAATTTCTAGCAACTAAACAAAGCAATTGTCTAAATTTGATCTTAAAATCCAGGTAATTAGGTATTTATCTAGCGCAGTGGGTGGTCCTAAGTTGATAAACATATTAAAATACTCTGATAGCAGTTGATAGAAGAGTATTAAAATACTCTGATAGCAGATAGATAGGATGGGATGCATTGTTTTATTTTTTAGATGGTGAGGGAGAAGAGCTTTTCCTGTACACAAGGCAGGTGATCCAGGGTACGCAGAAAACGTGAACAGAGGAAATGGGTGTTTCTGCATGCGTAGAACTAGTGTAACATCATAAAACAAGAAATTCCATTTATGTTCAAAAAGGAGGAGATTTGGGTTCTTTTCCAGCTCTACAACTTCTGTGCTGTAAAACCTTAGCTAGTTGTGAGACTTTCGGTTCCTATAGAGATGACATTAGGGTGTCCCACAACCACAATATTTGGGTTTCCAAAATATCCAAGTTGCTTAAGGCAGGATCTAATTTATGATTGAAAACTATAGCTCACTGTGCCTTAACTTGCAACTTCATGACTGAAAGTATAGATTGAATATCAGCAGAGAAGTAGGATATCACCATTCTTTCAGTAATTGGTAAATATCAAGAGAGTTCAAAGTTTGGAAGTCTTGCCAGATTTTATGGCTGCATCAGTTATATATTATTATTCATTAGAACTGTATTTTACAATAATTATTTACACAACAAATCTTGATTCTACACTTCCTTCTGAAGGAAGTATTTATACATAACCATGTTTTTAGTGATGTTTATCATCACAATTGTCATGGTCTGTTCTGCAACTTAAGGGCACTCCCTAAATTTACCTACAAGGCATTTCATTCAAAAGTACTCTCTGGTGACATATCTAAGGACTCTCACCTTTAAGGACTTGCAACATTTTACATAAGAGGAAACTAATAATTGCTCAGGCCTTAGAAGTCCCTTTCTAATCTTTGAATCTTTAATCTGAATGTTAATACCCTTGAGGTTCATAGCATGTTTTCTGTGATATTTCAGTGATTGATGAATAGTTTAATACAGTGTTCCTGAATAAGCAAGAAGTTACTAACATAAAATAATCTTTTAAACAAAGACCCACTAGTTCAGTCCTGACTTCCTATTCCTAAATTTTAAGTTACTCAAAATGGGCTTCCATAATAAAATGTAAGGATTCAGTTTGAAGCAATGCTGTCTTCTGATGTGCTAACTGAGGTAATTGGAAAAACTGCTAATTATGAGATACATGCTTTGAATTTCTCAGTGTGGGATTCCCATAGCAATGGAGTCTTGTTTTTCATTTTCTTCTCAGCAAACTCTTTGCTTTTACACTCTCCTTGCTTTTTCTCATTTCCTACAAATTATTTTGGGAAATACTTTGAGAGATACGAGTTTGAATAGAGCTCTATACACCTGTACTTTTGCTGGTGTAAAGAATCCCATAGGTTTGGGGTTTGTTTTTTTTTGTCCTTTGAAATCAGATGGATTATTTTGCTGGAAAGAGATGCAAATATCTTTCTTTATAAATATAATATATGTAAATACAAGTATGAGATCTGCATGAGGTGTATTTGTACTTGCATAGATAGATCACACAAGTGTTTTTATATACATGTCAAAGATGCAAGTAACCTCAAATGCAGCCACCATTTTTGTGAGAGCAAAATTGGAGGCTGGATTAAGTTCTCAAAGGAGTGGTGTTAAATAGGTAATCCAAGCATTTGTTCCTATCATGAAATGAAGAAAACCAAAGAGGTTGGTGGAGAAAACCATTAATCTGTTTCCTCGTTTGAAAAATTCTTAATTAAATGGGTAGAAGTTTGAGAACAGTTTGTGGCAACTGAGCTTGTCTCACCTTAGACACGGGATTTCTGCTGCATTTGTGGGCAAAAGGAAATGATGGTTTGGTTTTGTTTTGTTTTTTCTTCTTGTATAGCTCTGTGGAACAGTGGTAACATACTGGAAACATTAAGGGGTAAGTAATAAACTTTTTAAGTCAATTCGTTCTGGAACATGAGTGTTGTGAGGTTTAAAAATAAAAATATAGTTGAACCATATTGATGTTCATATAAAAATCTATAGCTTCATTCTGATTAAATTATATTATAATTCTGTCTTCATCAAATTTTCCTGAATTGTTTCTGTGATTATTTCCAGGCTATAAAAATGAGGCTCAAGATTCTTCTACAGGAATATATCATTACTCTTCCGAGTGTATTGGCATTTGCATTCATCTTCTAAATCCTGAGCCACTTGTTTTATGTCACCCGTACTGTAAATCCCAAATGTACTATTGAATGTTACGCCATAAACTACTGTACAGAATATTTTGCAATCAGGGCACTGCCTCTCAAATACCACTGTTCAAGGCTTGAATTAAATTGGTTTTTGTTTTTTACTTTTTTACACTGGGCTTTCTACCTTACATCACAGTATATAAATTCATTAGATTAATAGCCTTTGCCTAGCAATCCTCTGACAATTGGTCAACTTCTTATCTTAAATTGTTGATTTGTGTTAAATACAGTACATACACGTTTACATAAAAATACATTTTGTATACAGAGACTTTTGTATATACATTTTTCTTAAAACTTATAAGTGTTTAGTTAAGATTTTAATATTGTATAATACTCTTCACAATTGAATTTACCAGCATGATCAGTGTTGCTATTTGGTGCTCTTGAATGACCACTTTGGACTAAATTTGAAGTGTAACGGGATCCACAGTGTCTCCTTATGTCTCTGAAAAGTTCTGTTGCAATTTTGCTTTCTCCCTCTTCTTTTTTTAATTATTTAATATTTAGTGATTTTTTTTCAGTATAGACCTAAAAGGGACTTCTTGGAGAAGTTTGTTTTGAAACTCTTTCGGTGGGAGGGTTGGTAGTGTGTGTGATGCATAATATAGCAAAAAAGCTAAGCTTTCTAGAGTTCAGTAGTGCTTAAAAAGAGCATGAGAGGTGTCATATGTTGGTGGTTTTTAGAATGCTTTACATTCTTTGTCTCCCTTTTCTTTATTCACACTCACTTCTGTAATGTTCTTAATAGTATCACTGTTAACCTGTGGCTCTTTCGGGGGGCAGTGATACTATTTTTGCTAAATAATCTCAAAATACGATTTCCAATATTGCAATTCAATTGTGGTTAGCAATTGGAGTTAACGTTTGTACTATTAGAGTTATTGCCTTGAATTTAGGCATACAGTTGCATTGCTGAATTAGTTAACAGCAGAATTCATCAGCAAGGACAAAAGTATCAATGTTACTCGTGTGAAACATTTCAACAGGTGAAGTAATTGGGTATATTGATCTAAAATACTGTCTCTTCCTTATATCAGTATAGTTAACTTTGCTTCCAACAAGGTTCATTGGCTTGAAGTAGGGTTAATCCTGCAAATCATTCATATAATTTTAAAGAAATGCTGAAAAGTGGTACCACTCTTTAATCTGGAGTAACCTTAAATTTTTCACTTTTAGGTCATAAATGGAAACATTTCTAATTGACAGTATGTAGCATATGTGTATATGTAATGTTCAGAACTGCAGATTTTTAAAAGTTTCTATTTTTAATTTGAGAAAATGTTCCCGGTTCATTTAAATAAAAAAGAACTTGCTTAACTACCTGATGTTTGATTCTTAATTGTTTTATTGTGTAGACCTGTCTCAGAAGAGTTGCACTGAGTTCAAAATCTTACGAAAACTAACTTTTTTTTTTTACCCTGATTAAAAATATGTGCTGTATTTGACTTTTTTGGATGGTTTTAACTTAAGCAAGGTAAGAGACCAAGAATTGGAGCAGGAAGGACTGAAAGAACATTGACTCTGGGTTGAGGGAGCTTCCGACTTCCACAAAGGATGTGATTTATGCAAAGATGGTAGGATTCAAGCTAATGAGTTGTAGAGGTTTATCCACATATCCTGCAGGTGCTCAAGGTCTTACTGCTTGCCTCTGTTGTTTCTGTAGCACTGACAGCAGAATTAAATGTTTGACAGTTCTTCAGGTCCCATGGTTCACCGCTGGCATCCTGGCTTAATTTGTAAAAGGACAATTGTTTTCCACTGATATAACAGACCATGAGCTGTTTGATCTGAAGCACAGAGGACACATATGTCAAATGGTAGTGAGACAAACACTTGACCGTAACATATTAACGGTGATACATAAATATACCAGAGCCCTTGAGTCCAAGCTTTGGTATTTGTCCTTATCCTTGTAGTCTGATTTATTTTCATGATTACACTTTAAGAACTTTCAGAACAAGAGATCTGAAACTAGTATAAAGTAACTTTTAAGTAGTTTTGAACTCCTTAACAATAATTAGAACAAGAGAGACAAATGCCTTTAGTTTCTAATCTAGGAACTGTCAGTGCTGTTGTGCATAACCAAGTGTAAATAATATATTTGTTCGTCAAATATTAGGAGGTCTTTGAGTGCTTGCAGTAGGGACTTGAAATCCTTGAAATGAAGTGTGAGGTGGGCAACAAGATTCTTCTGTCTGTCTGGATTGACAGGTGAGAAGACTCCCCAGAAAACAACAGAAGAGTGAATTGTAAATCTTAAGTAGGCTTCCACCATTGCAGTTTCTCCTAGGACTTGACTGGAGAGCCACACTACTGTGCTTTGAAAGAGACAGTCAGGAGGAACAAATGGCAAAGCTAGAAATGAGGCCTCTACTAAGAACATTATTAAAATAGCATTAGAGAGGGGGTGAAAAGAAAATGGTATTTAGTCATGGGAAACTAACTTCATGACATGCGCACTGGAAGAGCAAGGTTCAGGCTAGCCAGAATGGCGGTTCCAGGTAGCTGTCAGTCTAGGTAGGGTGCCACAGCAGCTAGGCACTCTGTTGTGAAGTAGGAGAGAAGCACTTTTGCAATTTTGTTTGTTCTGCTTCACTGTCTGTGTTAAATTAATGTTATTGCTTTGGTATTTTCTTCAGCGATATCTATTGAGTGGCTAGATACACTAAATGGTATTCTATTCCATTATGTATGGCCATTCTTAAACCCAGGGATTCTAGCACCCCACAGTTATTCAAGCATACCCTAAATTATACTATATTCTTTCCAGAAAGTGTTCAGGTCAGACTGAGCGTAGCACACATGTCTTTGAAAGAAGTGCCTAGTGGGTTCTTATTAGCCAGAAAAGTACTGTGGCTTGCAACAGCTTGGGAGGGATTTTTCCTCGTGACCTCCTGAATGACAAGGGAGTTGCTATGATTTTCCTTAGCTCCGCTTTTAGTTACTGCAGCGGAAACTGCGAGTGTGGGATTCTGTGCTAAAATATTTCTATTCTCTTGCCTTTGTTTTATGGCATTTTTACAGCTCGTTTATTATGAATGGGAAATTTTTATTAAAAAAAAAGTGAAAGGTGATAAAGCACAAATATCTGTCTGATGTGCTATGGGGTCTATTCCCTGCTGCTGAGACCCATGATAAACTAGTTCTGTTGTCTTGCTCTGTTGGCTGAAAAAAAGCCTACGGTGCGACAATGATGATAAGACTTCCAAATGTTTGGCTTATGTTTAGGCCTGTAATACCTTATTTTGCTAAAGCTTTATTCCTTATCTTGCTTAGATATTGCGAGTCTAAAAATTTTTCATGGCCCAAAGAATGTGCAGTTGATTCTTTCATGTGTCCCCACTGCGTGTCATTTGCTGACAAAATGAAGTACTGAAGTTGCATTCTTACTGTGCAAATCCACAGAAAACCCATTCCACAAATCAGACTTTATTAGTAGGACACATTTATAATTATCCAGATGTAGCTGCATAGATTGCTTTGGCACTTTTATCTTTTTTTACTTCATTATAGTCTTACAAGCTCTGGCATGAGGATAGCTATAAAGCAGCTGGAGAATGGAAAATATCTGTTAAAAATCAAATATGACATGTTCATCCTGGATAGGAACGTACTTCTTGGTTATACAACTATCGTTCTGTATTTAACTGCATTTACAAGATTTGTCTTGTTACCTTCTTAGGAGTTCACAGGTTATTCGACACTCCCTTGGGCTATAAATTATGTGCACATGCCTACTGAAGTGTGATTTATTATTTTTATTAAAAAAAAAAAGTTACATCCCACATTTCACTGGAAAGAGGCTTCTTTGTGCACCAAGCCTTTAAATTGTGAGCAGCCACTTACTTATTCCTTTCACTTTTTCGGATCGTGTTGCTCAAGGATCTCAGTCAACTCCTCTCACCATGAAGAGTTTTGCTCTTCTTTTCCTAGTAGTCATCTGTGGCATGGGAGGATTGGGACAGAAGCTGAAGCCAAAGAAAAGAAGCAATGGTGAAGAAATCAATTTTCGGACTAAAACCAAAGATGTTTGCACGATGAGCCTGAATGGGGATGAGGAGATGAAACTTCGAATTGAATGCAAAAGCCAAGGCGTGTCCTACTGGTGTGAATTCACTGGCAAGCCATCAGTCTGTCGTGCTTTCAGAAACAATCCAAAGATTTACTGGAATCAGGTCGCCATGGAACTTAGAAAACTCCCACATGCTTGCGAATCCACACAAGTGTTGAAGACCACCATGTGCCAAAAGGCTCCAACAGAGGCTCTCATGAAGCAAATAGCTGCTGGTGTGGAGCCAGAAGATCTGGCAAACCAGGACAAATCAGTCCAGAAAACTTCCACTTCTATGAGGGGAGCAGGGAAAAGCTCTGTTAAGAAAATAGGGAAACTTCCACTACTACCTCTTATAAGACCAACCCAACATGGTCAAGGGTCTGAAAATGAAACGGAAGCAATGAAACTGGCACGGGAACATTGCTGGGAATCCCTGCATGGTTTCTGCTCCTACATTATTGGCATCTTTAGAGGTTAAGGATTTGCTTCAGGTAAAACTCTCATCTTAAAGCAAAACATACCTAAGAGTAATCCTGTTGTAGTTTTGTTTTATTTTGATCTTGGGGGTCTCTCGGGGGTGTGGACAGGGAGGTTCTAGGCTTGCTTAGTAAAATCTAATGTGGTAAAGCCTGTACTGTGGCTTCTGAGGCACTGGACAGCTTAAACTCCCAGTGATGGCTACTAGTTCAGGACGCCCTGACAGCCTCCTGTGAGGTCTTTAGTATGTGCCGAGATGTTTGTCCTATCTGTTATTAATCTTACGGTATTTCAGTTCTAACTGTTTGAATTGGACTTGTTTTCTGCCATCTGTCATTCCTTCCCTCTTCTGCTGACTTTTGGATTTAAGCCACTGAATTAAGATCGATAACAAATGCATCAGCTAGAAAAATTTAAAACTACATTCAGAAATTGAGAAGGTAAAGTTTGGTCATCAAAACTGCTAATTAATGATTAACCATTTTGATTTTAAAAATTAGTTCATAAACAACTTGCAGAAGTGAGTGAAACCAAGCGGACTGTCTTGGGTTGCAGGTCTGTTTCTGTAGAGGCGATAGAGGTTTGCACGCAGGTATTTTTCAGCCAGCCTTAAAAAAGGCAAAACCCTCACCGAAGTGATTGGTTTTATACCCACTTCCATTTTGGCTTATAACACCAGGAGCTGGTGACTAAACCTGTCAAACTTGTGACAGAAATGGGAATATATATACAACATAAGCCAGCAAGTGTTTAGGCTGCTAATGATCTTGTGCTTAAGGCAGCAAAGTGACTAATTTTTTTTCTCTTTTGTTTTGCAGAGCAAAATTTTTACAGCGGAAGAAGGGTCCTTGCCGTAGTTTAATAATTTAAATGTAAGAATTTTGGTTTAAAAGTGAGTCACCTTTGTAAATCTTGTAGTTGTTTTCTCTTTGCACCCCTAAAATGAAACTTTTTAACAGCCCTGAAAAATGCATGAAACTGGAGTGTTAGGATGAACTAACTGTTCGTAGGTCTGTTGCACACCAAGGCGCACTGCATTTATGTAACCAAGGTTCCACTTTAGGAGTGTGTCTGCTGATTCGCTTCAATTTGTTAGAGGTTAAAGCTGTAAATGATGCTACAGTTAGTGCAAACAATAAAAGTAAGATTTTTGAAAACATACTCGGTGTCCTTCCGTAGAATTTTGAATCTGCTACTTTATACGAAGTCATAATATTTAATACTTGTTTCTTAAGAGATTGTTGGTAGAATGTGTAAGAGAAGTTACAGACCTGAGTCATTGCTTTCCCACTGTGAGCATGTTTTCATTAATTTAATATTTTCAACGTTATTGCGTTTATATTACAATGATAAGTTTCATCCAGCAAGGAAAAAATGATTGGAGAAACAAGAGAGTAATGTATGAATACATTTCTAAACGTAGCAGATTAGAAGTGTTCATCTGTGGTGCATCTGCGGAGTTCAGTGTTATTAGGATCTGTTGGTGGTAATATTAACGTCTGGGTTCGGTAAATATTCTGAAAGGTAATTCATATCTATGCATGTGGGCACTTGCATAAATCTCATCAAAACACAAAGCAAGACCTAACAGCCTGTTGACAGAGATTACAACACATTTGCATTCAGATTATTTTTTAACAGTGATTCCTTTTGTTCTCAAGTGAGCTTTGCAGCAGGGATATAACTCGGAAAGCTTTGTAGCACAGAAATTAGTGGAGCTCTATATTTGCTGTTAAACAGTTTCTGCAAGGTGTTGTTAAGCTTAAATGCTTCTCCAGCTTTACTCACAGATTTGTAATTCTCACTTCATAATTCCAGATTGTGACTGTCCAATCACTAAACTTTGTACGCTGTACCAAAAAAACCCTTGAAATAATTTTCTGTCCCCAAACCTCTTGAAATGGGAAAGAACAGGCAGTGATGAACACGGGATCAGTGCAGAAGGTTGTATGTACAAGGCAGAAATAGCTTGATTGCTGATAAAATGCAAACTCAAGCAAGTCTGTATTTTTGTCAACCATAAATCTAATGTGGTTAATCTTCATTTGTAATTTCAATTACCCTTGCCAGGCTCTTGTGCTGTGAGTAAAGAATGTAGCAGTACACCTATTCACTTATTTCTGTCACAGAAATGTCTATATTTGTTTGATTTGCAAACATATAAAATGCATCAAAGTGGTATTTGGGTACTATTTGGAAATGTTAAGGGGAGGTTGAGCGTTTTCTTGAGGTGTGTTTTTTAAATATTTTAAAACTCCTCTTTTGTATGATGCAAAATCTGCACTGCAGAATGAGTATTTTGCAGTAGTATCCAGATGACCTCAAAAATGAGACAGTGTCTTGCACTGAGAGAAGTCTGGGAGAATCAGCCACCCACCATACTGATAGCAGGAGAAAATAGAAGGTTTCATCAGTTCACCAAAAGAAAACGTTACCCTTTTATGCCCTCTTGCATGTATGTGCACTGAGCGCAGAAGGCAGCAAAGCAGCCTGACAATTTGTAGAACTCTTGATGATACAATCTAAAATACGTGGCCATCGTTGATTCTGCCTAGTAGAGGACAAATGTGACATGTACTTGCTAGTGTACTAGTTCTAGGGAATTTGTATCTCGTTTCAGTATTGGCTCTGTGTTGTCTGGAATGACCACCTGAAGCTTCACTGTTGAAGTGGAAACTAGACATCTAATAGTCTTACACCAAAGGCCCCTCTTCTATGAAATGCTTTTTATAAAATATCCAGGATCCAAAAAACAGTTAAGCACTAAGTTTTACCAAAAAAGTGAAGATTTTGGTACCAAGGTGATGGGTGGCTTGGATTGTATTTCAGTAGGCAACATGATGCATCCTCAGCAAGTCAGTTAACTGTAATGATCCTGCCTTCAAAATGTTTAAAAATCGGATGTTAACTGAAATACCTCACCTTAGTGTAACAGTGCTGTGACTGTAGCAGCTACATTACCAGCTAATTGTGTTTAGCACTAGAAATGTAGAGTCGTGACATTTCAGTTACCTTCCTGGTATGAAAGTGCTATTCATTAATGAAAGGATGAATTGACCAGTGTTTGTGGTGAGTTTAATGCAGTATTCAAGTACCTCGTGAATGAATGAAACCCACTGTTTCATTCATTTTAGGTTAACCTCTTAGTCCCCATATATGTAAGTACCTCAGGAAATCCGCTCAAGTGGAGATAGAATTTGTCTTTATTTTCTTGACAGAGGAACACCAGGCAAAAATGTTTGTCTGGATTCCTGCAGGCAGGGAGACCCCTGATATCCAGGCTGCTTCTGCTGCTAATTCAGTGCAATGCGAGGTAGTCAAGATCCTCACCTTCAGGTCCCCACAGAAGCATCGTGAGTATTTGCTACTTTCAAGGTAAGCCTCCAAGAAAAGCAAAATGATGGGTTTGGAGAACCTGTGTATAAAAGGATGTGTATTTAACACACATAATTAAGATCCAAGAAACACTGGAGTGAGTGCAGTGGAGACCCACCAAAATGGCTGGGACTCGAGCACACTCCTTTGAGGAAAGGCCAAGAGGACAGGTCTTGTTCAACCTGGAGAAGGCTTTAGTGAGACCTAATAGCTCCCCCCAGTATATGTGAGGAGACTATAGAGAATATGGAGCTAGGCTCTTCACTGACTTGTGTGATAGGAGAAAAAGCAATCATGGTCACAAATTGATACAGGTGAGGTTCTGACTTGGTGTAAGGAAAAACATTCACTGTAAGGAAGATAAACACAGGAGCAGGTTCCCCAGAGTGGCTCTGGAATCTCCATCTGGAGCTTCTCAAGACTAACTGGACAAAGTTTGAGCAACGTGGTCTGAATTCACTGTGACCCTGCTTTGAGCAGGAGGTTGGACTACAAACTTCCCAAGGTGCATTCTGGCCGGAATGATTCTATGATTTACGATGGATACACAGAAGAAAGCTTAAAAGTTCTGGTTGTTTGATAATGAACACCTCTGTTAGCATCTGTGTCTGCTTAAAGTCAAAAAATGCTCTTGGATCAGCCATTCTAACTATTATCAAATCAAACGAGAGAGACAATTTTCTTAAGTACGCTCTGATGGCAGATCCCATCATGAAGTTGAATGCATCATCTTGGATAATTTCATGTTCAGTGCCTCTGTCTTATGGTACATATTTTTATTTAGCCTGGCTTTGACAGCAGAGAAAAATCAACAAGAAATTCAGGTGTTAAGGAGCGCTGAACATAGGGTCTGTCTGCCTTAAATTCAGGTATCCAAACCTAAGAAAATTGCTGTATGCAGTGTGTAGGTTATTTGCATTAAAGTAGACCAAATCCACGTCTCAATAATAATGTTGCTTAGTCTGCCTGTAAATCATCTCAACTATGCAGTAGTGCACTCTGCTGTTTTCTGAGAGAATTGTTTAGGTGTATTGACTGGTCATTCTTGCATGGCTTGCAGTCTTACAGTTTGCATTCTTGATTTTTCCATTGGTGCCATAGCTGATATGGCATGCATTTTAGGGACAGAGATCTTCCACAAAAATAAGCCAAAAGAAAAACTAAAATTTCCCAAAGTTGGCCATTGCCATTCCTGGTTCTTTAGGAACTTTATGGTCGTAGATTTCTTTTTTTCTGCCCCTTGCTGTAACTTTTCCCAGTCTCTGCTTTCTCCTCCAAAGAGCAGCCAGATCCAGCAGGGGAGATTTCTTTTGTGTCTCTCTCTGCTTTGCCCATTGCAAACCAAGAGCATTGCTCTCGTCAGACTTCACAGATCATTTTACAGTGACAAAAAGTATGTAAGACGTATACAAAAACAGGAATAAGAAAAAAAGAGCAGAAGAGGTGCGGTCAGTCTGGTGACAAGACATTGGTGTTACCTCATGGACACGTCAACTCGGGCATATTGAGAATCTGTTTATTTCCCTTTCACATCTTGTGTACAAAGTTAACTGCGTAAACATTGTGCAGGAGGCCAGGTGCTGAATTTCCAGGGTAGCTATATTACAGTATGTACAGAGCAAGAAAAAAAAATGAAGCCAGCATCTGACTTGGAGTGGAAGTTCATGTTCCCCCCCGTCTCCTCCTCAGCAGGTTATAAAACTGTTTGCGTAGCTGGCTGCTCACCATAGGCATCCAGCCCACCGTGCGCTCCCACCCCCTCCGGGTCTACAATGACTGCAGTCAGGAGGGGGAACAGAGGTGGCCTTTTAGGTCTGCTGGCTGCAGACGTAAAAAACTGTGTTACTCTGTCACTGCCACCTGTAAAAATTAATGTGCAAATAGTGAAATTGGTTGCCCCTTACGTTTGCCTCACCAGGGTAATGTGGTGTGCAAGGGGGCCCTCCCCACAAAGGCGGCTGTAATAAAGTTAAGAATTTGCCTAGGAACTGAAGAGGGCTAGAAACTTCCCGCCGAAGGAAATGGTGAGTAAAACTCAGTCTCTGAGTTCCGACAGAGAGGCCTCGGCGTTTCCTCTGCCCAGAGTGGGAGTGCTGCCCGCCCTTCTCCCCTCTCGTTCCCCCTTCAAGGAGGTGCAGGACATATGGGTGCTGTCACCAAGGTACTGAGATGCTTCCCCATCTTCTACACTCCAGAACTTCAACATGAGAATCCACAGATGCGTGTTTGCAGCTGTGGAAGGTTATCTGATGCCCTCACGATAATACGGGAGACCTGATTGGTGTGGGAAGGTGGGAAGAGTGGAGTAGGGTCTCCATATCTGCGTGCAGAAAACATTACCTGAGACCATCATGGGTCTTTGGTGCCTCAGATGTCCCAAATGAAGCTCAAGTGTTTGAGCAGCACCGTTTTTTGCGTGGGGGGGGGAAAGGTTGCGTGGCCTCCATGAGGGTTGTCTCCTGAGTGAGCTGCTGGTGGCCCAGCTGCGAGCAGGCTGCGCAGGGGCATGGCGTGCTGTGGGGTTGTTGGGGCCGTGTTGCAGTGTTGGGATTGGGTTGTGGCTCTGGGGCCCTGAGCGGTGCTGAGGAGGGTGGTTTGCTGGCAGATGCAGGTGTTTCAGCTGCTCTGCAGGGTCCGTCAGGGAGCAGCCTTGCTCAGGGTAAGTGTGGCTGGCAGGAACCTGCCAAAGTCTGGAAGCCAGAGCAGGAGAGACACCAAAGTCTTTCAAGTCATGTTGGTGAGCTTGGGACATGGGATCATGGGTTTTCCCCAAGGGTGGATGCTGGAGCAGCCTGTGGAGACGTGGTTCGTCAGGACAAGATCTCCGTCTTTCCCCAAGACCTGCATCAAATACTGCCATCCCCCATGACCAATCCTGCGCCACTTTCATCAGAAAGATGTTCCAAGACCTGTTGTTAAAACCTGTCCATAGAAATCGATGTTGTGTCTGCCGTGAAGGTAAGCTACACCAGGATGCCAGGAGACATTTTTCACAATGCAGCAAACAAGAAGAGGTAAGAGCCATTGAGTATATTGAGTACAAGGAACATCATCTGTAGCCATCTGCTTCCCCTGTTTTCTCGGGCCTGAAATCTTTTACGTAGTTGGAATCAATTCAGTAGCCTTTGGTTTTGCTTCATACTGATCGCTTGGTGTCTGGACATCTTGGCTCGGCGTGAGTCAACAACTGAAAGAAATCAGAAACACTGCTTTCCTTCGGCTTAGGGAACTATATAACTTTTTATAAACACTACATATTTCACCTCAGCAGCAGCAGTGTCCTTTGTCAGGAACATACTTTATTTGAAGTACAATAGATCAGTCACAGTGATTTGATGGAACAGGCAAACTCTTTTTTCTTCCTTACTGTTAATCATTTTTTTGTGGAGAATTGTGTCATAAGTGTTTCTGACTTGGAAGGAACCCAGGATCCAAAATGAAAGATTACCTTAAATCCTTACCACCAGGCAAATTATTCTTCTGGGTATGTCATGGCCCTTCTTAAACATCTACATATTAGTTGAATTTGAATAGCAAAGAGCACTATATGACTACTTTGCAGCTTCGGCGTAATTTACATATGCAAAGAAAATATACTGTCAAGGACTAGAAAGCAGTGTAGAAAACTGATCGCCTTCAGCATCTGTGAGAAGAAAGGCACGTTGTAAATACCTGAGAGGAAGAAATCCATCCGAAAAGGAAATCCTCAGGTAATTAATTTTCCACGTCATCATGTCTATGTGTTCTCCTGTGTTACCTAAAAGTTATTCAAAACAAAAATAATTGTTGCTACTTGAAGAAACACATAACAACTTAATTGCTAGTGTGCTTTCTACAACACCTTTGTGCAAGTGCATCACTTTTCAGCCTGTAGACCTGGAAAAGAAAACTAAATTTTATTTCCACATTGCCTTCTATTTGTACATTCTGGGATAGTTACCAAAAAAAGAAATATAAAGGTAACTTTCTTACATCTCTCTGACATATACGATTATCATTATCCACCTTTAAAAGCTTAGGAAACAGAGACATGTAAGGGGCCTCTGACAGCAGATGTTTCTACAGAAGCTAGTGTGTTACACAGTACTAGGTGTGTATTTAAGCAGAAACAAAAATTCAACACGCGCTTTTGTAGTTCTACTAGATGAATATGCACATGGGAACAAAGTCTATCCCTTACATGCCCCAGCTTTGAACCTTGAGCATGCAGCAAGGGCTCTCAAACAGAGCCAGCCCGTTACATGGCTTTATTTGTCTGTAATCAGGAGGTTATGCATATTGATACAATAATGAAATTCTGCACTGCAAATTCCATCTCTTTCTCAGGTGTTGCTGACTTACAATTTTATCTGCTTGTGTATCTGTTTGTCCGCATCGCATTAGTTCTTCCAACCATAAATCTGTCATGCTGCAAAGTGCAGATTAATATATATAGTGTGCCCGGTGAATACAGACCTGCCTATGTGTGCCAGCACATAGTTTAATGTAAGTCTTCCATCTGAATGCAACAGTGTTTCTCTGGTCTAGTTATGTTTATACTTAATTAAAACCATTACTCTATGGTTCTTTCCATTCATTACCTTAAATATAATGATTCAGAGAAGGGAGGAAGAGCTGATAAGGAGAGGAACAAAAATAATATTTAAAACACAGTCTGTATTTTCATTTAAAAAAAAAAAAACAACCTTTGTATAAATACTAAGCAACTGATCTGGGGTAGCTGGAGGAGTAGAGTACACATTGATTAACAGGAAAGGGTCCTTGAGAGTGCCAAGGTTTCATTGATTATTCCAAAACCAAAATTTACAAGTGTCTACATGGCGAGAAGACAGCAATGAAAAAATGTTACTTTTGCCCTTTGTAGTCATTTTATTTTATGCCATCCTTAAAATAAATTAAGGTTTCTAAATGATTTTGTGAGATCATTTCACAAATTTTGTTCGCCTGCAAAAATCTCTTTTTGTTCTTTCAGAGCAGAAAATGTCCAAATGTTACTCTTTTTCTTCTTGATTTCAGTCTAATGCTGGAGAGGAAGATGCCTGTCTGGTGCACCCCACCACGCTCCCTGCCAATAGTGGTGGGGCAGCCATCGAACCTTTTTGTGCTGTAGACCATAATCAAGCAGAACGCTTCAGTCAGCAGCTTGTCCTAGTTCAGAGCAGCTTTGGGCTTTTAGTGGGGCTTAGGGAGGACTGAGGTCTCTTTGCTGAGCTCAACTATACTTCAAAAAGCTACAAAGTCCTGTTCTCAAAAGGAATTGGCTAGCTCCATTTATTTTAAGATCTGAGGTCAAAACCTGACCAGAGCTAACGGAAAGAATCCCACATCCATCCCTACCTATTCTGAGACCTGGCTTAAGCAAACACTTCATAAAAGCATCAGGAAACACTGCTTTACCATGCGTGAAACGTGCTCGTGTACTAATTAATAGCGAATATGAGTTCAGACCATTGGACTTCTATTAAAAGTGTGATTTGCAGGACAAATCTAGCAGCACCCGAAGTCTTTCTTCTTTCCATATTTTCTTCCATTTCCTATTCAACCTCAAACCTCCAATTGAAAATGTTAAAAGATAACTTTTGTAAGTTCCAGGCATACATAGGATACCCTTGTGATGACTGAAAGCTATCTGAGCAACCTTTCAGAACACTGTCCGTTTCCAGTTCAGCTGCAAGACCAGGCAGGGAAGATACAGTCTCTCTTCACGCCAGCTTTGCTCCTCCTGGAGGGGTGCAAGGGGATGGTCAGTGCCACCACCTACTCTCTAAAATTCCTGCGGAGCATTAGGTGGTTCTCTTTTCTTATCTTTTCAATTTGCCCCAAGCCTAATGCTTATTAGTGTTTATTGAAGTCATTTGGACTGTGTCATCATCAACATGCAGATAATATTCAATGTCTGTTAGATAATTTTTTTAACTATTGCATTGAATAATCTAGGACTCAGTTTCTGAAGGCTATGGATAGGCAGCTTGGAAGGTGGTTATGGGAAGGCTGTTATTTACTAGATACAGCCTTCAGCCCTCTTCCCAACCAGCAGGTTAGTTAACCAGGAGTTAAGTCCTCTCTACCAACAAATGGGAGAAAATCCCCCAAATTCCCTGGTGGCATGAAGCAGGACATAACTGTGAGATTCCTATGGAGACACACAGGAACAAATAGAATTAAATATGAGTAAAAAGTTAGTTTGTGTAATTCATGTGATAACAGAGGAAAGAGGGTAACTTAAACTAGAATTGGAATTGTAGCACCGCAGCATTAGCAGTGGCATACTGATGTATGGAGTTACTGCACTGCTTTTCATCCGTTTTCAGAAAATGGGTTTCTGGCTGAACGGGGCTGAATACCTCTAAAAATGTGCTATATATTTAGAATACTGCTAGTCCTCTGCAAATCCATTTAAAAAAGTATTAATACCTAGTGTTTAGGGTTATTAATTTCTCGTTTGTTAATGATCTCCACATGGAGGAGCTGTAGAGTTAGAAATGATCCAAGAAAAAACACTAAACACTAAGTTTTGAAAGAACGATATAGTCAGAGACATCATATCTTCTCTTGGTCAGCTGAACAAACCCCAAATCTATCATAAATGCTGAGGGATGTGCATCCTTTCAGCTGCTGCTAACCATAACAAGTTGCACTAGAACTTAGATGGGTCAAGAAACCTTTTTCTTTGTTAATGGCTTCTATTCGCTGTATACCCAAACATGCTGATCTCAGTGAAAGGAAAATGGCAAATAAGATTTGTTCATTCCCTTTGTCCTTTCTCTGTGCCTTCAGAGGCTTGTGTCAGATGTGAAAATGCTACTGAGAGCTACCAGCCCACTCAGTAGCTGTGAAATGCAGACCTTTATAGTCATTCTTCTGACTTGCTGAGCTTTCAGTAGGGCTTTTCAGAGCTCCTTCCATATACGAGCTCTTGAGCCTTACAGCCCGAGTGCATTTAAATGTGTCAACTACGTGTCAAGGATAACCCAAAAATTATGGAGGATAAGCTTTATGGCTAATCCTGTCAGTGCATAAATCAGGCTGTGGTCGCTGACATCACTTGTGGAGACATAGCTTATGTTAGCCCAAGAGCACTTTTTTCATGTAGCTGAAATAGTTTCTTCAAATGTCATAATCTAAATCAGGAAAGGAGTTGTCACAACTGTGACTGTACCTTCTTCTTGTCTTTGCTGCCATAATTGTCATGGTTTAGAGTCACGGACCTAAGGCGGTATCGGTGTGGCTTGGCCATTGGTATTTTTAGCAAAGGGGAAGTTCTGCACATGGACTGAATTCTCTGTTGGTTTCTTTCCAACTGGAATCCACTGAAATAAAAAAATCTTAGTTAGTTATTTGCAGAATTGAAATCTCTGTGGTGGGTTGAGCCCAGACAGCAACAAGGCACCCACCAGCCACTCTCTCCCACTCCAGTGGGACGGAGGAGAGAACTGGAAGAGCGAAAAGAGAGAAAAAAATGTGGGTCGGGATAAAGACAGCTTAATAAGTGAAGAGGGGAAAAAAAAACATGAAGTGCCTCAAAGACACTCACTCTACACCTCGCAGAAGCAGGCTGATGCCCATCCAGTCTCCAAGCAACAGCTAGTCTAGAAAGACTGCCCCCAGTTTTATTGCTGCACGCAATGTCTTATGGTATGGAACGTCCCGCAGGTCTCTTTGGTCAGCTGGGGCCAGCTGTCCTGACTGTGTCCCCTCCCAGTCTCTTGACTACCCGCAGTGTACTTGTTGGAGAGAGGACACAGTGAGAAATGGAGAAGACCTTGATGCTGTTTAGCAATAGCTAAAATATCAGTGTGTTATAAGCACTGCTCTAGTCACAAATTTAAAACACACCACCATATGGGCTGCTATAAAAAATTAATTCCATCCCAGCCAGACCCAGCACAGCCTCCTACACCATAAAGTGCCTGGTTTTCCATTCCTCCTTCCTGGTTTCCTATTCCTGGAACAATTTCTTGGTTCTTGTTTCCATTTTTCCACTATATTTAAAAAGTATACTTGAAATGAATGTTTATTTCACAGCAAGTGCTAGAAGCATCTCGCTGTGCTTGGAACCAGGGTGAAAACCCACAAAATTACCAGGCACTTGAAAACTGATGAGTTTACGCAATATACTTTCTTTAGGTTAGATCAACCTATTCTTCTCTCTCCACACACAGATACGCAACCCTTATTTCAACAAATATGCAAATAAAACCACTCACATTAATGAAATATAATGGAATGGAGAAAACTATTCAATGCTTATTGTATTATGCTATGTTTTATTATATATGCATCTATGTATATATGCACATGTGTATTTATTGGTACAGCTTAATTTATTTACAGAAGAGATCCTGAGAACAAAGACCAGAGCTATCGCTGATAATAAGAAACAGACTTTTGAAAGTCCATCTATTCCGACTAAGACTGCATTAGAGAAAAACTAGAAAGGAAATCTAACTTGTTTTAATTTCTTACAGTAAAAGGTAGAAAGGATAATCGCTACATCTTCCTTGAAAAAAATACTGTTGATTATATCATTTCAGATCAGATGTGGTTTACAGAAGCCCAGACGCAACCTCAAAAAATGTGGTCAGCAGTTAGGAAAGAACGTCTTTTTAATATACCATATCTGGGCCTGTACATACTCTGTCTTCAAGTCTATTCGTGTTCATCCTGTATCACTCTGCAGCCACACCAAGGTGTGGAAGAATTTCACCGCTGATCTGGTCAGTATTTGAAGTGTTCCAAACCACACTATAACCCTCAACTGATCTTGGTTCCCTTCACCTACACAGGACCACGTAGTCTTTTTACTGCCTGTAAAGGAACTAATTCAGTGGAGACCACTGTGAATACACCAGAAAGAACTTGAAACAACTGCCTAAGTCATTTCAAATTCCCACTAAGAAAAAAATAATCTTGCCCTTATGAGAAGGTGGATTAGAACTAGAAGAGGGCTGAATCTCATTTATTACCTTTGTCTGCTACATTGCCTTAATGCAAAGGCTTTTTTCACCTGAATAGGCATATGGGCCATTTTTTACTGCAATGTTTAACAAGAGATAAGGCATTTGTGACAGCTGAAAGAATGTTTTGGCTGGAGCTCGGTGTTTATGGTAAACGGTGCTGCTCATAAGACAGTCCCTTGTGTTCTGGAGATACGTGTTTGATGATTTCATGTAACATGTTGAGTTCTTCCTTCTCATAGATATGCATGACTTGCCATTACCCTGAGTAAACTCCAGTCTAATGGCAGGCAGTAATTTACAATGGCATCTTTTTATTATTTTACTCATTTTGTCTTTCTGTAAGAGAGCAATCCTTGCCTGATTGTATTTCTGAAGCTGTTCTGGTCCAGACAGACAGGCTCTTGCGTTGCTTTAAGCTATAAAAATCTTAGCAGGCTAAATAGTTCAGATGGCAATTAGTCAATAGTTGTTGCCCCTGGTTGCCAAAACAACTTGGCCGTGCCCTGAATATAGTGAATCTGTGCTAATAAATCAATGAATCTATGCTAACAAATGAAGCAGCCAGCCTGCTCAAATAAAATCACAGGACAATGAAATGATTGTGCTTGGAGAGTCTTTAGCTGTGATTTGAGATGGAGAAGTGATAACTTCCATTAGAGCCAAAATTAAATGAAAATATGTAAAATTCAGATTTTGAGCTTAAGTTTTTCCTGATATTGGAAAAATCAGTATGAAACACACATTTTAGTGTAGTATCCACCTATTTCATATTATTTTTCTTCCAAGTATGTTTTTCTTTATAAAATATAGCCTTTGTCTTCTGTGAAAGCTAAATTCTAAACAAGAGGAAAAAACAGATTTTTTTTTTTTTTTTTTAAATCTGTCTAATACCATCTCTTCTTTGGTGATTCTGTAACATTATCAGATGCAAATATGCAGGGATCAAAATTTTTGGATCTGCTTGGATTGGGATATGTTTTCCACTAACTCTTGTATAGTAACAATCACCTTTATCATGGTATCAGCATTTAACATCCTGCATAAAAGAGGGTAATCATGTTTAGTTAGCAATGGCAATTATGTATACTTCTTTGTCTTGAATTGTTACAAAATCAAGGCAAACTTTAAGGTTGGTTCAACTTACTTTCACAATAAAATTGAGGGAGAAGAGGCATCTAAAACTTTCTTATCCTTGTTTGAATTTGGAAAGCTGCCTCCTGCCAAGGTGAAACACTCTGTCAACCCCATTTGGCATCAAATGTTTCTGTCTCCTGCATACATGTGGTCCACAGAATTTTCCTCTGTATTACCTAACGAAATAAGAGAGATTTCCTTGTCATTTCAGAAACACATTCCTAACGGTCGTGCGCCATCAGTGGCTTGGATCTCCTTGGGTTAATTAAAACCACTTATGTTTTTCTGAAAACATGACTGTCCTCGCCTACCGAGATAAAGTAGTGCTCTGCAGGTCTGGAAACGAACTCTCCCTTTTCTGACTGCGTGTGAGAGTGTGTTCAATAAGCAGCTAGTAATAGATGAACAACTGCTGACTGCCAGGTATGAGCTGGGAGCCGGGAGGGTTAGAGCTCTGCTGAAGAGAAACTACGCCTTGGCAGTAATGAATTTCAAGATATTTTAATCAAAATGTTGCCAACGTAACGCAGCAAGTAAATGAAGAATAACACTGCAAGTAAGAACTGCTGAATTCATAGATGAGGAAGGTAATCAGTAATACTAGGGCTACAAAAGACAGATAAAATGATTAAGCTGTTAGTTTCACTCACAGATAACCACTGTATGAAGGAACTGTGTTCACTTAATTTACTAGTCCTTAAGGAATTTAGTTCTTAATGGAAATGCCTGAGCATCTGCAACTGGGAACCTCAGCAGGAACTGGAATTTGCTATAAAATAACTTTACCATTTAGTCTTGTAAGGTGCTCTTCTTTTTATTAGTTTATAATTAATATACAGCAGTCATACATTTTCTGTTATTCTGTGATCAACTTAACACTTGTTTGAACTAGCTAGTTTTTGTTTGTTGCTTATTTGGGTTTCATGATATTGGTTTTCATGTGGATGCTGTTCTGCCAAATTCACTTGTCAGTTTTGGCTAGTTTGTGAAATAATTGGACACTGTCAAAGACTCAATGGAGAGAGAATCTGGTGCCCTTTTTTCATACTTATTTAACTCCAGGTCAGAAGTAACTGAAAATTATTTTTAACTGATGAGTTTCCTTCACCTCCTTTCCAGTGACTATGCCTCCATGTAAAATAGCTAGTAAACAGATCTCAGTGCACGGAAACCATCGCCATGTTTTGAATTAAATTCCAGAGAAATGGCAGTAGGCTATGGAATATTATTCTAAGTGTTGGGCACAGGCGGTGAGATGCAGAAAGGCTGCCATCGGTGGCCACTGCCCGTGTGACAACTTTTTTGTTGCTATGCAAGAGGGCTTCAGCATTTAGGGCTCTCGGCTTGCTGTCTTTTGTAGATACCAGATTCACAGAATTAAAAAGGAAATAAAGGTATGAGTTCCTTGCCTGAAGCTTGGTTTACCCAGGGGTGGAAGTGAGGTGCCAGAGAACAACCCACCGCCACCGTAAAAAGGGTATTGCACTTGGAGGGAGGAAGGGGTGTGAACATACTTAGTCTTTCAGCAGGTATTTTCAGTAAAATGGTGTACACCTACAGCCTGTACATGATCATATTTCGTTAGTAAGCAGTACATGAACAGGCTAGTCTGTTGTATACCTATACACTGAAAATGTCTGATTTACATACATTGATGGTATACATTTACTTGCAGGGAACACCTGGAATGCTAGTCACATTAAAAACAAACAAAAAAAAAAAACAAAACAAAAAAAACCCACAACCCCTCACACCTCCCTGCTCCGGAAAGTAACTGCAGCTTAACATCATCCCTTTAGTCAGGCTGGTAGTTTTTAAAGGAACTCTAGCTGTAGAGTGCTAAATGTCATTCTTTCTTCAGGTCTTGCAGCAAATATATATTCACTTCTAGCGTGTATGTAAAAGTAGAAATTGAGGTTTATAATACACATGCCTGACCCTGTTCTTCTAACAAAGTTTGCAAACTTACTCTAGAGGATGGCTGAGGTACGTTGTGCCAGGTGGCACAGTTTTCAAGGAGGCCTGTGCGCAAACTGTTTAAGCTAAAAGGAAAATTATGACAGAAGGACTGATTCTACACATGTCCCTGGAATCCCATTAAAATCAAGTCCTCCTTTTATATCTGTGGAACATTACCTGACGCAGTGAGTCAGTCTCCATCATCAGGATTGCTTGAATGTTGCAGAATGATACTCACGGACATTAATTCGAAATGCAAGCAGCTGTTCACTGATGCTGGATCTACTTTAATTCACTCTGCCTGAGCATTTGCACGGAGAACAACATCCTGATGTCTACATGTATGACTGACAAATAGCTGATATTCTTATATGGAGCCATATTTGTAGATGGTCAAGGAAATTCATTGATCGTTTACTATTTGTAAATTAAATCAACTTTTTACTGTTTGTACATAAAAATTGACTTTCTATTCTGTGGGGGGGAAAAAATATAAATAAACAGAAGCCTCACAATGACACATAGATGACAGCACAAGCAAGTTGCAGTTTGCAAATAATGCACCAAAGCAACTAATAGTTCAAATTATAATATTTTCCTATACAAAAATACATGTGTTTGTGGATAATACATAAGCAGCAATAAGGACTAACTTAGAAAATAATGCACTTCTTCCACATCAATGAATCATAGTTAAGAATAAGGATAAAATCTCTTCTTCTCTTTACTTAAAGAGCAGAAAGACACCAGATAGGTGTAATTATAACACTTCTAATGAAAACTTAAAAATGCTGATTAACTGTCCCAATTTCAGTCAAAAGGCAGCAGGAATATGTCTGGATTAAGATTTTCTATAGAAAACTCACACTGGGATTTGGGCATCCATGTTTGTAATTCTCGATGATTACTTTTATCTGCTAGTGTTGCCAAATGTTTTCTGTGCCTTTTATTTTAATAACTAAACAGCTCCCCATAAATCTGATCTTGCCAAATTAGCTGTTTAGGTTTGCCATATGTTGCATGGATCAAATTGTTTTTCGAATCTGCACTATTTGTTCTGTGGCAAAACTGTGCCCGCAGTTTACAAGGAAACAGCATTTCATCTCAGCAAAAGGCAAGATTAAGGTATATTTTAAAATGTGCGTGACAGAAAGAAAAAAAAACTTTCTTGGAAACCGTATTATAAACAAGTTTTTGCCACAGTTCTTTTGTTGAAAATTAGGTGCTAACTAAGCACCTAAGAAATTGAGGTCCTACTTTAATTTTGTGTACTTTCTTTTCAAGATGAAAGTTGAAGAAAACAAATATTCTGATCACCTGGAGATAGTAACGAGGCAGATCCCAGCAGGATTAGTGGGGTACAGTATGAATATGCACTATATGCCCAGGTAGGTAAAAGGCATCCGTAAAACATCAGTTCATGTCTAATTAAAACAAAACAAAGTGATATTCTGGCAGTATAGCAATAAAACTGCCGGGTATCCAGGCCAGCCTCTGTAGATTGAAACTATATTTTATGTACCTAAATAAGTAAATCTTGATTTACTGGGATTTCAAAATCATCTAAACAGGTTAGGAAAGAGGTCCAGCTGGGTCAAGACGGATCATCTCAAAGATGAAATTGCCCATGTAAACAATCACTCGACTGCCGAATTCCCTACAGACAGGAAGAGCTAATGTGTGCCCAGCCTGCCATGACCTCAGGCAGGGAATACCAAAGCAGCAAAAAGGTAAATCTTCTCTCGCGCAGCCTTTTCTCTCCCTGTGTCCTCTATTATTTATCAAGTAAGAAGACTACACTGATATGTCCCACCGACAATGGGGCAGCTGAACTGTGACTGACATTGAAACCTAATTTGCAGGTCAAAGCTGTCAAAATAGGCAACTTTGGAAGTGATGGATGGTGGGGGGCTTAAATATTTTCAATATAATGTGGTTAGTTTCACCAGTAAATGGCATTTTGTAAAGACCAACAAAAAAATCATTGCAACGTCATCTACAAGAATAAGTATTATATTCTCTTCCCAGGTAAAGAATGTATCTGGCACCTCCTAGTGAATATCTCTGAGAAAATCTGTGGCAGAGCTGGGACAGGAATATGTAGTTCATTACTGTACTTGGTCCTGTTGCTTGTGGTTCCTTACATATTTCTTCATAACCATCCTCTCTTCCGTCTTTGTAGTTGTTCAGCCACAGTAGGGGGTGCATTGGTGGTTTGGTGGCGGGGTGTTTTGGTGATGTGCTTGAACCAACCCCCTAATCTGTCACACAAAACCTAATTTATGGTATGCTTACACAGGGCAATGGGGCATGCATAATAAAGACACACCTGAATTAGTGCCAGAGCCTGAGGTAGGGTAGCCACTTTGGCTTGATGCTGTCCCCAAAGTAACTAGCTGATAATGAGAGGCTCGTTATCAAGGGCACATAGCCACACTAATGCAGCTGCACAGTTTTGAGGATCCACACTAAATAGAATCATAGAATCATTTAGGCTGGAAAAGACCTTTAAGACCATCAAGTCCAACCGTAGACCCGATACTAATACCTAATACTGTAAACCTAAATACTAATACTCCAGATGATACTGTAGATACTGTGTGGTGTTAGTTTAGGATTCCTGAGCAAGAAAGTCTCTCCCTTACTTATCTCTTACATTATCCTCATTCTCTGATTCCTATCCAATCTGACACAGTAAAACATTTTCTGATCCATGAGTTATCTTTACCCCTATTCATTAGCCCTTGCCAGTGCTAACCACAAATCTTTCACATGTAGTTGAGTGTTGCAAATAGTTGCATGCTAACTCATGCCAATCAAAGGTGCACAAGGCAGATCTAATGGCTGGACTCGATCAGAAAGCATCAAAGGTAGCTGAATATATACACACAGATTAGGGATAGTCCCAGCACACGGATCAGACCCTTAGTATTTCAAATAAATGAATCCCATTCCCCGAATTTCTGTCCTGCCCTCATTGCAGAATTACACTTTTCCTTCCTTTTTTGGCTTCTGATTTTTTTAAAGAAAGTTAGAAGTCTCCCTATCACCAAACCAGTCCAGACAATGCCTTGCTGATAGCTTTGTCTCTTTGTCATGTTCCGTTTATATCTAATGGGAAAGACTCAAAGAGGACAACCTGCCTATATCTTATAAAAATTTCTACTTTTCTCTCTTCTTGCATCTCACCTTTCATCCTGGTATTTCCCAAGCAAATATTACAAATGTGCCACTTACTTTTCTCCAATAAAACCACCTGAAGCAACCGAGCTACAAAGGCACTAGCTGCTCTATCCATCCCTTAAGGGACACCTATTCCCAACTCTGAAGGCATTTTTGTATATGTCTAATGCTTGTTCTTTCGCTGTCGTCATCTTTTTCAGGTTACTGTGCATTAGACGTGGTCCCATAATGAAATCTCCTGATGTAACCCACTTTTTTGTAGACACAAAACCTGGCAGAGGGGGAGGAGCATAGATCAGTGCTGTGTGATTGATCCCCGTTCTTAGACCCCGTACAGTCCCTAATTCTGAGGGAACTTGTATTTGTTCCTGAACTTTGTGCTTATGACCATCTCACCATAACGAATGCTGTCCTTAATGCAGAATAATTGCTTATTTTGATTTTTAAATGTTCTCCGATTTATTTTTGTCAGAGGACGTAACAAAATGTTTGAAAGTTAACTTCGAAATGCTTTGTGTAATGGTTTTAATTTCCCAAAGAATCACTGAACGCTACCCAAATTCTGCTAAACACAATGGTAGTGCAGCTTGTTGAGGGCGCTGCGGGATACAGCCGTTGAATGGCTGGGAAAAGCTCTTTTAGAGAAGCTCATGATCTAATAAACTTCTTATCGTTGTTCATGAAGAGGGAAGGACTTGGCTAAAGTAACATCTAATTTACTCAAACACACCTTGTCACCCCACCATAGCTGGGTGGTTGGGTTTTTTTGTTTGGTTTTGTTTTTTTTTTTTGGTGTGTGCTAAGAATGAGAACTGGCGCGTTTCCAAGGAGGTGTGTCAGAGGTAAACGAACATGGCACAGAAGTATCCTATTGTGTTGAAATAGCCTCGCTGGAGACCTGAAGGTGTGTCTCTGCCTTTATAAATACCACGCTGCTTTTACAACTAGCTCCGATTCTTTTGAAAGAGACGAGTTGCGAGATCTGGAGTTGCGTTTGGGTGTCTCCAAGCCCTGTGCAAGGTATGTCTTTTAGTTATCTTACTTTTGCGCTGTTCCACTTGCAACAGAAGGTTACTGTCACATCATTATTCACTTCAATGTTATTAGTTGCTGTATTTGCAACAGAACTGTAAATACTACTTGATGCTCTCTAAAGAGGGTTTTATGGAGTGAAAAATCCCTGTCTAGAGTATAAGGCATGAATCAAGCCAAGTAAGAAGTATGCAAAAGTAGGACCTGCTCACATCTGCTGCTACCTCTGTATTCTAGATTCTAAATTTATGTAACTAAAGATATTTGCAGAGGGTTAAATGTTGAAATAGGTTCCTTATTAGCATGCCTACACAGGAATTTGTGCTTTCTAACATGGAAACTTAGCTACAGAAATGGCTATGATGGATACATCTGAAAAATACATTAAGGGATTTAATCAACTACATGCCAGATTTAAACCCTCTGCTATTATGGTATGCTGTGATCCTGAAAGCTGCTTCATAAAGAGAAACACCTCCAGAAATAAATCTGTGCAGACTCAGGGATCAGCTTGATAATAATTTGCTAACTAGCTACATTTCAAAACTGAAGTTGCATAGTTATCCCTTGAATTCAGTAGCTTTAGACACAACCCAGCACACTGCAGGTGTCCTCAAAAGCAAAGTGGTAGTTCTGTTCAGCAGTCAAGGCAGCAGAGAATGCATCAATAGTTACTTTTTGGTGTCTGGAAAGATTACTTTCATTTTCTTCAACAGAAAGCTGAAATACTGGCATAACCAGTGAATTAAAACAATTTTCAGGGTGCCTAAGAAATAATTTTGCTCAACTTAAACCAAATGGTTTCCTTTCTGTCTGGCATATTTTTGAAGAATAGCCAGAGGCTGGAGTCAAAATTGCTTATGTGCCATTTTCGAAATGGGAGATCATGGGGACAACTGCTTTGTATATTATAACTTAAGATATCCATCTGAGATTGACAAATCCCAGGTTCAAATTCCCTCTCTGACTGCAGAAGAGATTTTAATTATGGTACCTTAATCACTGGGCAGTAGCACGTCCTGGGAGTGACTCTCTTCTCCTCTACATTGCATAGCTAATTAAGTAATGGGATCAGGAGGAGTTTCTCCATAGCCATCTACAGTTCTCAAGGATCATATGTGATGGTTCTAGAGACCAGGTATTATTCAGGGACAGAGGATTTTGCTGGTAACATCATTTTAATAGATATCAAAGAGCAGTGCAATACTGTGTCTGAAATACTGCAACTGTCAAATGGAGCCCAGCATGGAGTTAAAATGTTTTTATATTTTTGATTGTTTGTTTGTTTGTTTGTTTTGAAGGCAGATAATAAGCAAAACAGAAACCATGAGGATCAAAAGCTTTGGACTTCTTTGTGTGTTGATTCTGGTCTCCCAGATGCTACTAGCCAACTGTGAGAGACAGAAGGAAAGAAAAAAGGGGAGGCAAGGCATAGAAGGCGGTGGGAAAAAACAAACTGAATCTAACCAAGAAAATGAAAAAGGGCGGAAGTCTAAAGAGGGAAAAGCGTCTCCTAAAGGCAAGTTTAAAACCAAAGAAAATGCTGAGTGCACCTGGGCAGTGACCGACATGAATGCTGCTACTCTGCACGTAGAGTGCAAGCATGGTGACAGCAAGTTCTGGTGCGAATTCTCTGGAGACCCTTCCACCTGTCCACAGTATGCAGCAAACCAGAAATCCTACTGGAAACAAGTATCCCGATCCCTAAAGAAGCAGAAGGAGATCTGTCAAGACCCCAAAAGTGTCCTAAAATCTAAAGTATGTAGGAAAGGCCCGCGAAACGCTCATTTCAAGTTGACCCGCTCAAGCCTACTAACATCCGTAGGTCCTGCAAAAGTGAACACAGTTCATGATACAGAAGAAGTTGCTCAGGCTCCAGCAGCCACCTCTGTGACTGAAAAAAAGCAAGAACACCATCCTCAAAACTGTGTTGAGGACATAGATTATATTGATCAGAAAAAGGTGGCTGAGGAATACTGTCCAGAAAGCTTGCTTTCTTTCTGCAACTTTTTTATCACAATGGTCCAAGATAAAAAATGCTGAGGAAGTGTTTCTAAAGCCCTGTATCATGAAAGTCTGATCTTATCTAAGTCACTGCAAACTATTCCAGATTTTATTCTTGTGTTATATAGTGTATATAAGAAAAAAAGGAATATATTTTTCTGATTTTGTATATACACAGCAGACTACACTTGACATAGTTGAAGTTGTTATAGGATTTATTTACATGTCGATTGCTACACGGGTGTTACCAATGGATGTTACATACTCTGCACAGAAGTATATAAGCAGTCTTCTTGCCCCTCTTTGAGCTGTGCTAGCCAAAGTGATGAATTCAGTGCTATGCACTTCTTGGTTATGTACAATACTTTTGACCTAAAAATTATTAATAAAAATAAACTTCAAAATATATTCAAAATATTCTCTCTTTCTGTGTTTAACTAAATTTCTCCATAAGTGCTAAGCCTTTGTCAAAGTTTGATCTTTCACAGGATCTAGGCAAAGTGTTGCTTGTAAAGCAGTTTTAAAAATACTTCTGCAGCTTTGCAGACTTCAGCTTTCCCAGACAATGCGAGCAACATTTTGATAAGGAACTACATTATCATTAGTTTTTCATCATCATGATAATGAAGAGCAACAAGATTTTCAGATTTGTCCATAGTTTTGCGAAGCTTCAGCTTTCCAATCTCATCAAAGGATGAAAAAACTTTGCAAGCTTCAGTTCTCTCTTTTGTCCTATAGTATGAAGCCCATTGTACTTATTTTCTGGCAGGTAAACAGAGACAAAGAGATAAAATGACTTATACAAGTTCATACGTGGGCCCAGGACTGGACCCTTTACTCAAGCAGCTAAAGCAGCTCAACACTGCCTGTATGTTCTTTTGAAGCTCTATTTTCTGTTATCTTTTATGTATGGACAACTCTAATAAATACTTCTCTATTCATTAATCTTCACCTGTATTAAAAAAAAAAAAAAGAGAAATCCAAACTCTACAAGAATAGAGATTTTTAGAAAATTTAAAGCTAAATAATGACACCTGACCTTTGCTAATTTTTGAAACTCCATCTGGAAGAAATGTAATACAGAAGTTACATTTTCCAGTGGCTCTGGGCTTGGAAGGATGGTCTTCCACCACAGTGGTCCACTTACAGAAACTTGAACTTTCATGAAATATGATTTCCCTGAGCATTTGTAGCAAATTAAATTAATATTTCTGCTTCTTGAGAAAATACAGCCTGTTTCCTTCAGTGATTGTCTCCTTGCTAGAATATTTGAGAGAAAATTTTTAAGATGGGTAGTTACGAGTAACTCACATATACTCAAATGAGCGTGTCTGGGCAGGGCATTTTAATGTTACTCTGTCTTGTTGCTACAGTGATAAAGGCCCATGCCATTATTCAGTATCAGTTTGTATTTTCTATGCAATGAAGAATTTACTTAGCAAAAATACTTAATTTTAGAGGGAAGTCCTCAATAAGGGAGGAAAGTGCTACTAAACACACAGTTTGGGGTTTTTTGCTTCTTATTAGGGGTCAAGCCTTCTTACACAGGGTTGAAATGATTTTGTCGGGAAAAAGGCACGGCATCAGCTTGGGCATTAGCTGCAGTATTTTAAAGAGGACAGTATTCTGAAGGCTCTCATAAGTACTTCATATAATAATCATTTACATTTTTTTGCTACTTACAATATTGTGATCTCTATTTGACTAATACCTTGAATATGGGATGCTGCTATTAGTCAGGCAAACTGTGTTTGAGAAGGATTCAGCTATTGTTTACCAAGTGTGAGCAGCAAAAAAAGAAGCAGGTTCTTCTTCCCGAAGTTCCAGCCTCTGCACACCCTGTGCAGGCTGTGCAGGATAAATTCTGTTGGACTGATGCCCACAGCAAAGCAAAATTCCCGTAAAAAAAGGGCACCAGTACTAACTGCTATGGAGGCTGGGAAACACAGCCATTCTGGTGCCAAGCAGGGTGGAAAACCTGCTACCAGTTCCTTATTATTAAGGCAGATACGTAAGTGTTAAA
This sequence comes from Stercorarius parasiticus, assembly GCA_013396915.1. NCBI lineage: Eukaryota > Metazoa > Chordata > Aves > Charadriiformes > Stercorariidae > Stercorarius > Stercorarius parasiticus. The sequence continues at coordinate 857,355 of VWZL01004189.1, forward strand.
TGCGCAGGTGAGTTCCAGCTGCTAGACACTCTGTGTGTTGGCATCAGGAGATAAGAAAGTCAAAAGCTGCAGAGGAAGGATTAGGAGCACACATTTGGCTCAAGCAATCAGGCACTGTAGTAATTAGTTATGAATAGCTAATCCGGTATACAGGCACAGTCCCAGATCACAGAGCACTGGGCAGGGCTGGCTTAAGAAGCTCAGTTGCTCCAGATGTTTTGGAAAATGTCCAACCCTAACTGCCTGCAGCAGCTGCTGTTATCCCCATGACTACTGCCATAAGAACATCGTTGCCCGAGGCGCGATCCGCCCTGCTCCAAGTTGCCAGGAGGCACTGCTCGCCCAGTGGCTGCCGGCCAGCCAGGCACACCGAGCCAGTGACATATCCCAGAGCAAATTCCAGCCCGGGATTCCAGAGCTGTGATTTACATCTCCCCGCGCAGGACTGTCAGCACCTGGACCCATGTTTCGGAGCTGCATGGCTCCTTGCCAGACATGCATTGTGTTTCTACTGCCTTGTCTTCTTCTTTTCTTTCAGGATGGACTTTCATCTTCATGCGTGGCTCTTTGCAGGAGGAAAACATGCTTGATCTCAACAGTTCCCAGGTGCATTACACCTGCGATGGGTGCAGTTGTGCCAGTATCCTACCAGGACAGTGCGGAGCATCAGGAGAAAAGGGGGATCTCTGTGCAGCCCTTTTCCTTGGAAGGTGGGCCAATGTGAGACTGCAGATCTCAAAACTGTCTCAACCGAAGGATGGGATTTTAAACTTCCACAGGTACGTAGTTTTGGCTGTTCAGAAGGGCACATTTCAGAATAGCAGGGTCCAAGGCAAATGTATCTGCAGTCTAACTTCATGAACTGCCTTTTCCATGATTGCACAGATCACAAGCTACGGCTAAATGCAGCTAAGTTCTCATTGCACTCACCAAGACTTGTGTTTCAGTCCTACATCTACAAAGCAATCACTTGACAGCAGTTATGCGTGAGTTGCTTTCTTCTGGGCATTTACAGAGCCAGTCAGGTCAGTTTAACTTTGGTGTTTCTGGAGTCAGGCTGGTTAAGATAAATAAAACATTTCCTGGCATTCTTCATCTTAGAATCTGTGGTCATTATGAAAAAGTCGCAGCTGAGCTCGATTCTGTGCCTCTTTTCCCCAGGTGCACCAGTTGTCATTGTGTCAGAACTTCATGTTTGAGTAACTTGGAATAATGGTGGTAGTGACTTTTCTAACACCTTCTGTAGCAGGGCAAGCAGGAACACAGGGAAGGAAAATAATAAATGTATTTAAATTATGCCTGTGTAGCCCAAGTCCTCTGTCCTACCATAATGAAAACATAAGGATCTCTGCTTTCTTAGCATTAACCTGAGTTGTGGAAAAATCATCCCCATTCTACGTCTGGGGAAATGAGGTATAGGAAGACTGGATGGCCTTGACAGAAATGGCGAGAAAATCAGAGGCTTCAGAGTTCCAGTGGTCCCCTTCTCATGCTTCATGACTAGATCATTCTGCACAAGAACTAAATGTATTTGCTCTTTTAAACATCCAGCTAATTTCTAGGTATTTTTAAATTATTCGGAATATCTTGGGGAAAAAGTAGCTTACTTTCTAGGCAATATAGTTTGTTTCTCCGGACAACCCTGTGTATTATAATTTGAATATTTACTTGGAAAGAAGGATAGGGCTTTTGAATATAGGAAACTTGGTCTACCTTCAGAGGCAAAGAAGTGTCAGGGAGTTTCCCTGCTCTTGCAATATGAAATACTTACACATTTGGTAACTGGTTTACACTATGGATTATCTTTTTAGGTGGACCCAACCTCCACGTACTCCCACAAATTCTCAAACTCTCACCAAACTTTGGAGAGACAAAAAATGGATTTTTTAAAAAGGGGGAGAGAAAGATTTGGAAGTTAAGAGTTTTTCTAAAGTTATCTCCTAATATGTGACAGTCTTATCTAGCAAATTTTAGATGCATCTTTGTATTCACTAAGAAGAGGGGAGACATTGTTAATGCCCAGGAAATAGCTCTGGCAATGGTGGCAATGCTCTGACAAATATCTCTGGCAAACTACTCAAGAATCTGTAAAATTTCAGCTCCTTTAATTTGAAAGTTTTTATTCTTTTCTTATTTTCTGCAGTGTAGTTTCTACCCGCTTTCACACACGATTTCATCTGAATGAGTTTCCGTTCCTCTTGAGAACTCCTTTATTCATTTACCATTTTGGCAACAGTACAGATTACATATCTAATCTCATATGTTGCATGACTACTTGTAGGAGAATCGAGCCGAGTGACTCAACCTTCCTGCTTCCAGGAGTGCCCTACCTTCCTCTTCCCCCGAGGGGGCCAATGAGCACCTACCGCCTGATATCACCTCACCTGGATTTGACCAACCAAAGGGGAGACTGAGCGCTCAGACAAGACACATTTTACACTGCCCTGCTCAATCCATGTAGACATAGCCGAACATAGATAATAAATTCCACTCCCTTTTCCACCTTTACCTTATTTTTTTTTTTCCGATGGTGCCCTGAGCAAGGCAGCTCAATACTTGTTGGTAGCTGCTGCACCTCACCGGTGCCTTTGCCTGGTTTTCATTCCATTTCAATATATTGTATTCTTTGTTCCTCTAGGCTATTTCCAAGAGTGATACCACACTGGGAATTGATCAAATGGAAAAATCCAGCTTCAAGGATGGGAAATTCAACAGGTTCCATCCTGTAGATGTTCTTTGCAACCTTGTCACTAGGGTGGTGGTACCATCCCATCCCTGTCTGGGCCGTTCATGGCTCCTGCATCATAAACGGTGTAACAAATCCCATGGAGCTCAAGACCACTGTAGGTATTCCTGTATTTTAACATCCTCGAGCTTCTTTCTTCTCCCTCCCCTGAGAGAGCAGGGGAACTTTGAACCCTGGCTGCAGGCCTCACCTCTCTTCAAAGAGCCAGAGAGGAGAAGGCAGAGCACAACAATCCTAGTAGGGTTAGAGTTATCAGACACTGAACACCTTGAGGTTTCACAATGATATCCAGGTGCCTCACTTGCTCCTTCCACTGCCGGCACTGCAGTGAGACAATACAGGATCACACATATAGAGAGCGGACTGGCCATGTCACAAAGCTTTTTACCTGTTTGTAGAGCTACTACTAGCACAAAATGATGCATTGAGGCCCAGCTTATCTCTTTAACCAAGGATTAACGTAACAGGTTTCTCTAGAAAACATGCTCCTATCCATGTAAAATACGTATTTTTCTCGGCTACTAGAACTTTTTCCAAAGTTGCTTATTGATCCCACTAGAAACAGCTGTTTTAAGACTAAAAAGCTGTAATGAGTAGGTGGAAGAACTGTGAAGACTTCCCATCAAGTTGCTGCTCCCTGGCTGCCTCAGTCACTGATCATACCAGGCCCCATGTAGAAATGATAGACTTAGTGAACCTGAAGCTTCCAGTGAACCGTAGAAGTCTCACACTGATTTCCAGGCAGCAACCAGACACATCAAAGGGACTTTGTTATATAATGAGAGCCTGCAACATGTTCAAAACTGTCTGCGAGTGTGCGCATATAAGCACTCTGTGGGGCTTTGTATATGCCAAGGAAGAGGAGTGTTGTTCCAGTCAGCCGTCAAGTTTGATGTTAAGATGAATCTTAAAATCCAGGAATTACAATATTATATGTAACAGGAATGTATTCTATACATGCATACTATGTGCCCTAATTATATGTAATGAGTGTGCTTAGATAATGGAATATTATTTAAATAATATGAGTTACCTTTTCATCTGTTGCCTGAAGGTAATGTGGTTTCTAGAGACACTGTAGAAGTGGTGTGATTCCCTGGAAAATCTTGGACTGCTTTTGGGCTGCTCCCCAGCAGCTGAATCCCTGCAGATATACATGCCAGGGCAGCTTTCTTCCTGCTCCTTGTTCCAAAGGGCTCTCCAAAGGATGGCTGCAGTTTTTCCCTCCAGTGCAAGCTTCCAGGGAATTTTGTGTCTTGTCTCTTATGCCTGCAGGCATGAACGTGGTCTTTGCTCTGTATGTGTGGTAGCCTATATTCCCTCATGTCCTATAGGAAGGACTCCAGTTAAGTGTTGATCTCAGATACTTCCTCACTTATATGTGCAAATGACACAGAAGTGAGCTAAAGAGGTCAGTTTGTGGACAGAGAAAAGCTGGTACATTAGGGATGCAGGGATGCTGTTGTGATATCAGATGAAATCTTGTCTCCAAAAAAATCCTCATGCAAAGCATTAGGGGTTGCATGTGCTGCTGCAGATGGGGTGTTTGGGCTAACAACACTCCACTTGGGCTAATGATCAGGTTGCTAGTTGTACAGGGTGGTTAGAGCTCCCAGGTCACTACCGTTGTAAGAGTGTGGATGTTAGGTGATGACATCCTGGCCAATGTCCAGCTAGGTAATTACACTCTGCTGCCCAGGCTCTTCTCAGAATGTCAATCAGATGCAGCATTCTTCACCATCTTAAACTGCATTGTGCTCTGACTGCTAACATTTCAGTGTGGCTGATTTTACTTAGACAGGGGGCTGGGAGAATATTTACTGAAGTCCGCCAAGTCTGACAGAATATCAGTTGTTAAGGCAATTTCCAACTGTAATTTAGAAAGAAGGCAAAAGAAAAATTAGAAGTGAGGGTGTAAAAACGAAAGCAGGAAAACTGCTGTTTTCAGAGAGGCAGAGTTAATATTAACAGTCAGAATCAAAGCCTTCATGCCCGGTGTTTTATCTTGAACGTCCTTCTGCTTGATGTTTCTTTTGTACTACAACCCACAGAATCCTCTGAAAATGTATCTTAGCCCTCCCAGTATGAGTATGGCTTAAAAACATAGACAAGTCCACATCATCAGTTCAAAAGCCAAATACAAAGAGACCCCTATTTCTTACTTCCTTAAAAATTGCATTCTAACCTAATCTCATAAGGGTGACCCATGACCTTTGAGTGCTTCAAATTGGTAAAATGGAGGGAGAGGTTCCAGGCAATGAAATGGGAGCAGAGAATACATTTGTAAAGTTGACTTGTTTTCTCAAACTGAAAGGAGATAAAATCTACATTAAAGAAATGCTAAGAAATGATCACATGCAATTCTGTAGGTGTGATACTTAGTGATGAATAAAAATATAATTCACAGAAAACATAGACTGGTAATTTACGTCTACTTTGATTTCAATGTATTTTATTCAGAGTAAAGGGGAGGGTCATAAAAATATATTAAAAAACGTTCCATCCCCACAATTAAAAGGTTTTGAAGAATAGCGTATGTTGCTACGTTATGCAGAAAAAAGAAAAAAAAAAAAAGGAAAAGACCTATTTTAACATACAATTATTTTACTACCAAAAGTAAAACAAAGAGCTGTTGTGATATTAAAAGGACTTCTCAGAACATGAGTATATAGTTTTTCCTCAATGAGCTGGAGTACGTTTCCAAGCAAAGTTCCAGTGGAGTTTCCCTTTTCAAAAGCTGGCAATGCTTAGCTGGATGCCACTGCTATCATATATAATATTTCTTGCTTGACATTATGAGCCTACCCCTTATCGTCAGGTGGATATTCAGGTACCAACTTGTTTTATAGCCCCTTGTGACAATGAAAGAACCGAAGAAGACGTACATAAACCAGGATCACTCCAGAAGCGCATCACACAAATTTATGTCTCCTTCCTCTGTAAGAAGAACAGATGAAGTATGAGTCAGGGGCATATGAAAAAAAAATTAAATAAAACCCCCAACCCCAAACTAGAATTGTATTAGAGGAGGTTTAGTGAGGCTTGGTGACTCATTATAAACTCCTGAACTCGCATGTGCTTGTTGGCTTTTTGAGCCCTTCCCCTTAAAAACTGTAGGCATTTCTTTTTCCTAATTTGTTGGTTGGTTGGTTGGTTTTGTACCTAGCAGCACTGAGGTCACCTAAATGCTTGAATTTAAGCTTTTATTAAGAGCTGATGATACCGGATCATGTCTGCATGGTTCACCTGAATTTGCCCTGTGCTTGCTCCTGTAGACAGTTCTGGCAAGGGCAGAGCTGACATTTCTATTAGTATATTGGCTTCAGTCTTTGGAAGCAGGGCAAGATTTACTCAGAGATGAAAACTAACTCACCTTCCTACAGAGTAGCAGTCTTCCTATCACCTTTCCTATCTCTTGCCAAAGGAATGTTGAATTTGGCTTCTCCTTTGGATTTGAAATCTTTTTATTTGCATTGCTTGAGAGGCCCTGTGTTTTCCTGCTGAGATACACCCAACACAAGAACACTGTTTTCAGGGACATATGTCTGATAATAATGGAGGTCTTCTGGACTTACATAAGTACTACTCAGAAGTAAATTTGGCTAATAGCCTATCATTAGGGTTAATTTTATTCTTTGAAATAGCTACTGTAATTTACTATTGACCAGTATGTCAGAGGTGGCCAAATAATTAATTGCTTGCAAACAGAATTAATTGAAAACTGAAAACAGGACCAAAGGAGAAAGTAGCAAAGGCACAAACAATGTCTATCAGCAGCTCTCTCTTTCCACACTCTTTTAGTTCGTATCTTTTAGGCTTCTTCATGAATACAAGACACAACTGTTGCATGAATTCAGCAAACACTCCAGCCAATATGACCCCACTGATACCTAGAGGAAAGGTATCTGACACGATGGATATGAAAGCTCTTCAGTTTCCAAGAATATGCAGCTCAAGTCTCTTCATGGTTGCTGCCAGCATATTGAGAAGTACTTCTACTAGGCCATACATCTTCTACTTTGATAATGGGGTATCAAATGATGATTGGTTTTGAGCATACCTTTCTCCCTTATCTTTGCGTGAAATACTTGGTTCAAGAAGATTGCTAGTCCATGCAGTATATAATATTGACTTCCTAATATTGTCTTGTTAGATAGTTGTGTGACATAAGGAGTTACTCTCAGCTTCTCATCCAGACAGTTTGTGGAATTAATTGAGAATAGTATTTGTATAGTTGCTAGCTTTGATCTGCTCAGATAAATAGCACACTGTTACTTTTCCTGGCAATAAATGTGTCAGGAAATTTTAGAGAAAGGTAGAGGTTCAAAATAGCAATAGTTCAAATAGCAAGATGAGAGGAGAAAGAGAAAATGGACATTGCTGCAGGAATAATAGTAACTTTATTGCTCAAGTTTGGACACTGGGAACAGTTTGGGGACTTCAGGGGAGAAGCTCATACAGATTCAAGAACTGACGTCCTCTTTTTTCTGTCTTCTGATTATGGAACTACAACTTCTGAGAAAGTTGAGAAAATGAAAAAGTCATTAAATCAACTGATTAGATTTAATTTATAAGCAAAAGAAATCAACTTAAAATTCTGGTTATCTTAAAAAAGTTTTTGTTAGGTTATATAACCAGGGTGTGATGTAAGCAACAGACGAGATCCAAAACCTGGAAAGCAGATGAAGCCATCACGTATCTGTAAGTGTCCTTGGCAATTCTGAAGATAATTGCCTTTCATGATTCCTGTAGAGCTGAAATAGGTTCTGCTACATGTCACAGGAAGATTTGCTTTCTTAGAACATGCTAAACAAAAACTAGACACATTTCATACATCTGCGGAATGCTAGCCAGGTGCTGTAATTAAATTTTTTTTCTGCATTACTGCCATTAGTCAAGGTCAGCAGGATGCAAAAGAAACAACAAAATACCAAAGATTTTCATTCGTATGGAGATAAATCCACCTCTGTGCAGGGAAACAAGAAAAGGCCCAGCTCAATGAGTCCATCTTAAGACCTTCAGAATAAGCAACCTGATCTAGTTGAAGATGTTCCTGCTCACTGCAGGGGGGTTGGACTAGGTGACCTTTAAAGGACCCTTCCAACCCAAATGATGATTCTACAGTTATAAAGCCTTTTGCTTTTGTATTCTGCAGCTTTCTGTTTGGAAGGACATTGAAAAGTTGCTCTGGGTAGTTTTCTTTAAGTCTGAAGTATTGAAATACTCACCACTAACACTAAGTCAGGTATATGAGAACTCATCCTCTGTGTAGACATGAAAACCCATTATTAACAAAATCCAGTAATCAACGTAGAAATCAATGTACTGTGTTATACAGGCAGAAAAAATAACAAGTTCACCTATTTCTTTGACTCTTACAAGTGCAGCAGTTTAGATGTGTTGATGTGTTCATGCAGGACTGCATGTACTTGAAGCTAGAGTTGAGGGGGAAAAAAATCACACAATTTAAAGATTTACAGTGTCACACATCGTGTTAAAATTATATGCCAGAAGTCTTTTATTCAGGAGATATAGATTTTTCTTGCTTTCATAGTTGCAGGGTTCAGAAGGTAGGATTTATGTTTTTGGAGGACGAAGGGCAGGGCTGGTTAATGAATGGTTACTTGCATATTACTGAGACTGTTTCTGTTTTACAAATATGGAGACAGAAGGAGACATTCTCCATATTTACAAATATGGAGAATGGAGACAGAAGACTGAAATAATTAAGACTGTATGTCAATGTACGGTTAGAATCTGTAAGCTAAATCTGTTCCTAGCTCAAGTATGTTCAAATGTGTGGATTTATAAGTATTAATTTGACTTCAGAATTTACTGATTGAATGTCTATTGCTTTGGGTCACCACAGAATGGCACTTGGGAACACCATGATGCCAAGTGACCAGGAGCCAGAAATTTCACTGTAACTTCTGATTAGTCTGTCTGAATGTAACAGGGCTCTCCTTGTAAATCCTTGATGGCGTCCACCTGCACCTACACTCTCCAAGAGCTCAAAATGTCAACACTTGCATCAGCTTCTCAGTTCCTCCAGAAATTGGAAGTGTTATGTGAGCATGTGGCTGAACATAAGGTATATGAACAATCATGAAGTGGGAATCCAACCAGTTCCTAGATTCTGGAAGAACTGATATGTAATGCAAAGCCAGTCTATAAACATAACCCAACTTCCCTCTTAAAATGATCAAGATAGTGAACAATCTACCCTATTCATTAAATCAACTGATTAGATTTAATTTATAAGCAAAAGAAATCAACTTAAAATTCTGGGTATCTTAAAAAAGTTTTTATTAGGTTATATAACCAGACATGTGAACAGAAATGTATGGAAGAAGGTGACTTAAAATTATCTGTTCAGATAAACAATATACATTACATAAAATGGTGGTTTGCCTAGAAAGATCCAAGAGTATTCATTCTGGCTGGTGTTGTGACTGGGACATCCGGTTATCATGGAGTATTATTCCCACTCTTGGGCTGGTTGCTCCTGCTTCTTCTTGGTGATAGGAAGTTCTTAAGTGTGCCATTCCCTTGTAGGCCAGAGCTCACGCTGATCCTTGGTAGTGAGCAATGGTCTCGTCCAGTGGCTGCTATTATATCACAATATCCTGCCTAATTTAAGTACAGAAAGAAACAGACTTCACTGTTTGTAGTAACACTTGAAATGTTTGTTTTCTTTAGGCGTGTTCCTACTAGTTGAAATGTTCTCGTTACTGCAACCAACTATGATGAGTTACTGCTTGTCATAGTCACCTCAGATTTCATCTACCAATTGCAGGCCTGCCAGAGACCACAACATATCTGCTGTTCGTTAGAGACGTCTTTGAGCCTAGACAATCTCATGGTCTTATTTTCTCTCCTTTTTTGTGGGTGATCAGTGTTTCCAAATGCCTCTGGTCCTCAGAAGTCAATCAATAGGGTCTAAAATTTCACTTCTGAACTCTGAATGTCATAAGAAAAGATATATTCATGGAATCAGGGAGTCTTTGGATTTGATCCATCAGATGAGTTAGAGGTAGCTGAATTATGCTTCAGAGCTCTGATGGAGGATGTGTAGTGCTCTTTCTTTATACTGTGTGCCATTTCATGGTATGGTACTAAATCACCAAACACACATACTGCTGGTATGGAAACAACAAATGCCCAGGAAACAGCAAATGATGGTCACAATCTGAGCGGTGCATTGCAGTGCAGACCATCCAGGGGCCTCAGGGCCTCCGGACTGGAGGGATAAAAGAAATCTCCTGTGAAAATCATTGTAGAAAAACAATTACCAGTGCTCCTCTTGTACCAAGTTGATTTATTGCACATTCGATATGCATCTGTCTGGCAACAAGCAGCACATATGAACAATGCTTTCTTTGCTTTTTCCAGAAACCAGCTTGCTCCACTAAGATTTGAGGAGACCTCCCACTGAGATGCTAGTATGCAGTGAAGTCTGTCTGATGAAGGCATCATTACTGGTGAGCTGCCAGGTAAGATTCAGCTTGTAAAAGAGTTCAAAAAATATCCTTTTTCACCCATGAGGAAATTCATGTACCTCTTTTGTGGTCAGCCTCTCAAAATCTATGAGAAATGGATGGAGCAAATGAAACAAGCTGGCAATCCCAGCCACCATTGCGTGCAGACTTTTAAAATGCACATGCAGTGACTTTAATTTTCTGTACAATTCAAAAAGTTTTGTGCCTTCTACATCCACATTTAAATTACTCAAATCTGTATGTTGCACCAAAGAAATAAATTCCTTGGTCCCACTGTTCCTTTAGACTTCTGGACTACGCCGACAGCTGCACAGGTCTGCAGTGTCCATCCTGCCTCAGAGACAAAACACCATGCTCAAGGAAGCCCCCATAGATGGCGGTGAGCCCCTTTCATACGCCTTGTACCTGAAATTTACTTATGCTTGCCACTGTAGGGAAGACATGAATTCAGGTTAAGTTCTGTCAGAATACCCCACAGTTATCACCAAGGTGCACACATAAAAAATTCAGCCTTTGCCCAAAATTTTGCAAAAATCAGAGAGCAGTAATAATATAACAATAAGATCATGTAATGGTACATGCTGCTAGACATTTTGTTTAATGGCCACTCATATGGAGAGGTGGATCAAATGTGGAATGAAATATTCAGACAGTCATGCCTAAGACTTCAGTTTAGTCAAAAGCCTACAATTATTCATTATTCATTCATTATATATCATCCTGTAATGAAGAAAGATGAAGTGCCTCAGGATACATGAGGGACGTGTTTGACTGCATGTAACATACTCACCAAACCTTTGCAGCGCTTAGCTGGGAGCAGCGGTAGCAGCAGTTGGGAACACCTTGTTTGCTAGTAATAGGGCAGAAATCTGTTATGATAAGTAGTGCGGAGTTAGAGGAACAGAGAAATGTGTTGCAGCTTGATTTTCTTTTGGGGAAATAAACTAAAGAGCAATGTGCGTGGCCTTGCCTGAACTTCATCTCCTTTCTCATCAAGTGTTGCCCTGGCTTTCTTGGAGGACTTCAGGCATTTACTTAGGATTCTGGACATCTAGTAGTTTAAACAGAGCCTCAGGAAAACGGCACATGCATAGTATAATAGTAAATTCTGGACGTAGTAGTGTCATTTCACATGCCATCTGCAACCAGAGTCAAGTACAGCAGTTTTATTAGAGGAAACTTATTTATTAGAGAGCAGTGACAAGCCTGCAGCAGCTTCAGGAATCTGTGACACCAATGCTAATCTTATCTGTGCTACCTGCAATTTAGACATGTACCTTTGATGTGTGTGCTATTGTACAAGGTCCTATAGGACACAGATCGAGTTTCTGTTATTCCTGTGCTATTTCCATGAAAGACTTACACAAAACACACGAAATTACGCCGTGGCTTAAAAGTAGCGTATTGTCTGTAGAACCTGCTGCTGTTGTTACTGTCTGCAGAAAATTAAAAAGTTAAAGCTGAAGCTGACAAGTCAAAATACAACATTACTCACCCTTTACTTGCTTAGTACTACTGCCAGAAAATCGCTGTTAGTATTTGCAGAAGAGCCCTTACCTGAGGCTATTTTGTGAATTTTACAAGCAGAAATATCCCAAGAAACAATGTTTTCTGTAAGGGAACAGTTTGTTCTGTTTCAGTTGGTAGTTTTGTTGAGACCTGTGTTGAGATAATACATCCGTGACAGGGAAAGCTATAATTACAATAACACAAGTTCTTTATATCTTGAGCTATTCTGCCAACATAATTACTAATACCTGCATATTACCAATAAATCTGTAAGATTTCATTCAAGGACTGAATTTGGATTTAAATTCCCTGCATCTGCCAGTATGCTGAGCATCACAAAAATGTGGATGTTTGGAGGGCATCGCTGGGTGTTAAATGGGAAAGCAGTCAGAGAAGGTGGCTAATCCCACTCTCTTCTGACTGCAGTTATGGCTGCAGTGTGGCCGGTGAAACCTTCCAGAAAGCACACGCTTTTTTCCAAGCATTAACCTTTTCTAAGGCTTCCATATTCTTAAGGGTAACTGAAAATCCTGACAGTCATACCAGGAAGAAAAATTCACCGCTACCAATGATGCATCATATTTCTTCACTCCTCCTCCAGCTTTTTGCTTCTGAGAAACGTTGTATCTCTGATGACAGAGCTCCTGCCCAGCCCCTGGGGTTTTTGTTTCCTGCAGTGGTTCCTATTGTTGCTTCCTCAGGTCTGAGGTGCTCGAGCAGGCCCAGGGAATGGCTAATGCTCTCCTTGTCTGGGTAGTCTTCCACTGCCAGCACTGCTCTTAGGAATGGTGTCCATCACGAATTCGGGTACGCCACGGGCTGTGGCGCAGTCACTGCATCAGGGGTGCCGCTCCATCCACACATGTGGGAGCTGGACTCTTTCCTGGTTGGACCCAGAACTGGGGACAAAGTGGCACAATAGGCTGGGTTCCGTCTCAGTAATGATTAACTGGAATAGCCCTGTCGATACTAAGTAGACTTTTAACTGAATTCAGGTAACAATAAAGGCGTTCTTATCTCTGGCTAGGGATGTTTTGCAAGAGACTCTGCTGTGGGTTTATTGACCAGTAGGTGCCTATCAGCTCATGGGACAGCCCAGGCACTTTCTACTTTTGCTGCTATTAATATTTAGTACAACTCACCCGCTACTGAAAATAGTGCTGGGGGAGATATATAAATAATTTCCTACCCGTTTTTATTTTACTGTGTCAAGTTTTATCATGCCAAGACTTGTCCAAAGTAACCTTGCCTGAGCTAACTGAACGTAATGTCAATGAAAAGACTGTCAATTTTAGAAATGCAGAATGCTATATTTCTGCTGTGGGACTGTATAATTTTTGACATTGTAATTATAAAGCAATTACTTTTGTACTGACGCAATTTGTCATGCTGTACATCCCCAGATCAAAAGCAGTCACCTCCCAATACATCATCTTGGTGCCACTTACTTTAAGGTGATATTGTGAGACTGTGAACGTGAGCAATCCAAACCAAAAGGACATAGATTATTAAGTGATTTTGCTCCTCTTCTTTGAAATGTCGATATCTTTTTTTGACTTCAATGTTCAGTTATATACCACAGTCCACGTGCTTGTGCCTTCCACCTGGTTTACTTATGGGTGTCTCTGTTTTCCTGGGGGACTGAGTAGAAATTAGGCATAAACAGGAAAAATTAATAGAATGATGGTCAGGTGGAACACGTGTGGCCCTTGAGCAGGGTTGGGGCATTAAAGAGGACTATAGAGCATCAGAAGGTCTACAGCTAGGTTTCCTTGACTTTCTGTGCTTCAATTGAGTATTTAGATTAGGAAGGATCTCAGACATTGTTAAAGAGCTCTTTAACTTGCCAGGATTGGTGTTTTTCACTTGGTAAATTGAGACAGTGATATGTTGATGCCAGTGAGGGATTTTTGACTTTCAGGAAAGCTAGTAAGTAAAGCCTGATACGCATAATTTGTATTGCTATGTAGAAATTCTTTTTTTTCAAGAAGGTTGGAGTGACAAAATGTCTGGATTAGAAAAGAAAAAATGAACTTGTTATAGTTCTGTTAAGATAGAATGTTTGGGCTAATAATTAAAAGGAAAGGTTATTTTGTAATCAATTAACCATGGTAGAATGATAAGAAAGGATTCTGGTGTAAATTTGAAAAAAATCTTATATACCGTAATGTGTTAATTGATGCCACGATGTTATGTTATTAAAAATAGTGTGTGAAATAGATTAAATGAAAGACATACTTGAAAGAGAGATTCCCTGAAGCTTTCCTGCAGCTCAGTATTTTGACCACAATGTCCACCCACTTCTGCTCATTAGAGTAACAACTGAGTTGGTTTTCAGTAGTAGAGAATCTGCCTCTCGACTTTGCTCCAACAGTCCTGTGAGTACTTCCTGTAATCATTTTGCTATGACTCATCAGCGATAAACACAATAAAAGCAGGGACTGAATTTCTTTCTAGATATGTCAATCTGATCCAATAGTCAACATGCCACAGAGGATATAAATGTCTCTTTGCACTACAAGAGTAATAAAAAATGGGAGAGGGTAAAAAGTCACAGATTCTAGCAAATGTATCACCCTGAGATGTTTGCAAAACTTGATCTCTTTGATTCACCAAAGAAAGAGAGCAAGAAGTGCCTGGATTAAGGAGGAGAAGCTACCCTTCCCCACAAGACGAAAGATCTTTAGCACAGGATACAAGAAGAAGAAGTTGCTAGAACCTGAATATAGACAAAGTATAAACTAATTTCCAGTAATGGTGCTGAGTAATTACTGGAACAACCTACCATGGGAAGCGTGGATGCTTCATCAACTCATGTTATCAGAGAGGGTGAGGGCAGTGTCTCTCTGCAAAGTTGCATCAGCCTAAAGGACAATTTGAGGACAGAGCAGAGGCGCAATATAGGATGAAACTAAAAAGCTGTAGTATTCATAAGATCAGCTTAGACATTATGATAACCCTCAAAATTTTAACATATCAACTTATTGTTCCTCCTATTCAGGCAGGAAATCTCAAATTTGGAGATTAAATTGTTTGCCCGGTCTCACATAGCAAGTCCCTGGTAGCCCTAGAAAAGAATCCCTACCTTCATAGTGCATTCAATACAGCTACAGCTCGAAGAAAGATGTAGCTGATTAATGTTAAAAGGATTCAAGCATCCCAGGACTTGTTTAAACTTCTCAAGCCATATGTTATTCTTTTACTTCTTCATGTGACGCCGCTCCACATATCACATATCAGAAGTGTCATGAAAGTTAGGAGCCTCTGATAAAAAATCGTGTAAAATGCCACTGTCTTCCTGCATCCTGTTTTTAGTACTGTTTTTAGTATAAGGAATGAGCTATACTATCCATATTACTATTTTCTTTATTTCTGTAATTCATGTCTGTCTAGGCCACTTCTTAGTCTTTTCTTAATGTTTTCATACTGTAAACCAAACCCATAGTCACATACTGTTGTTGTTGAAAGTCTGACTCTAGGGGAAGCAAAGCTGGCTCCTTCTGGTCACCTAACGTTCTATGCAGCATATTACAGCACAAGAATATGGCTCTGCATACTGCCTCATCATCAAGAAGTTTGTTATCTATCCCAGCGCAGCTCCAACTGACTGTTTAGTGAATTACACATCCCCTCAGGGTCTGACCCACAGGGAATGTAATTTTGGTGATGTTCTCAGACAGGAGACCTTTTGCTCAAGCTCCTAAGGTTCAGACTTCAGCTGCAGAAATCCCAAGTATAATTGCAATGCAGTGCTATTGATTTGATTAGTGTTTCAAGAAGAGTAGGAATGGAAAAAGGTTTTTCCCTGGAGTTTGTCCTAGTCCTTTGCAAACATTAGTGTAACTCTCCGATATTGACTGATCTCTGGATTTTCAATAAGCGAAAAAAAACCATTTAAGCTACCCTTTAAACTATTTAAGGTGTAAATATAATTTATACCTGTTGCATTTTCAGTCCATTAGGAAACAGGAAAGAAATTCTAAGGTTTTTGCCATTGTGGCATAAAGCAACTATGGCTGTGCTTCTGTAACTAAATTGCCAAAAAAAAATCTAAATACGACATATGCACAAAAAGAAAGAAAAGAAAGCCCTAAAGCAAGCAGGTGTGGTCTCAGTCTTGGAAACGGAGGCAGCCAACGGAACACAACCTATGAAATGGAGGCAGCAGATTAATAACAACATTTTTTTTTTCTAGCACTATTGTAGATTTTCTAACTGACTGCATTTGATGTGCTTGAAAGACTGCATTATCACACAGTCAGCTCCTGAAACAGTCAGCAAATTTTAGAACTGTGGCCCTATATACTCAGAAAATGAATTGTGAAATTAGTATTTTAAATATTTTGCAAAAACCTTTCATCTTCTTTATGTGAGAGGATGTCTAGATGTCCTTTTCTGTTTCGGAATTTTCTCACAGGGAAACATTTTATCTTTGGGATTCGTTTTATGCAACTTTAGCCACCTGGAAGCTAATTTTATAAATCTGGGCTAATAATCTAGGCAACTTTCATAGTCAGTGGAGAGAGATAATGGAGCGCGCAGCATCCCTCATGTCTTTCCCCCCCCCAGTGCAGAGCAGGATAACTGCTTTCAGGAGGTGCCTTGCTTGTCCCCTTGACTATAGATAAAGCCTGCATAAGCAGGTGACTAACCTTAAATGGCATAAAGCCTATCTACCTGAAGTATTTAGTATGGATTTTAACGCTCTCCACTCTACTCTCCCTCAGTGCACACCCAGATCCCAGTAATGAAATGAATGAGGGTGAAGGCAGCTGCGTTGCTTGAAATGTGCTGGTGTGGAGCCGATATTGCTGTATGTGCTTCTTGGGCTTTTTGGATTTGGGCAAACAGTGCCACACAAGGAGCAGTGAGCAGGCACCTGCCCTCTCCCGCTGCACAAAGCAGTGGTGAGAATAAACCTGCAGTTTGAAACAAAAAACTCGATTCGCATTTTTCCAGCTAGATATAAGCTTTTATTTTTCCAAGCAGGGAAATAAAAAATATTATCCCAAACCATTTTCCTGTTCTGGTTCATCAGGAGTTTCAGGAAACATTTGTGCTGGCAGAACAGAGGGATGCTGCCGCTGCCTCAAGATAAAGGAGCGAACTGGAAATGCTGCCTGGGGACTGCTGAAGCCTGCCCAGCTCTCTGGGGCTTAGCCAAACGCCGAATCCAACCCTTCGACTTTGAGGACAAGTAGACATACATCACTTGGTCATAGGTATGATCCAACTACAAAGATAGGTCTTTTCTATGTCTTTTTCTTCCACTACCGCAGCTCCTGTTGCACTTTCTGTGGTTTTGCCTCTGTCATTCAGCCATACCGTTTGGTTTTTACCTTTTCACCAGCCTTCATGTTTTACACGCCAGTGCACTACTCCTTTCAAGCTATTTAATAGGAAGGATCAGCATCTTAGCACATTTAATTGTTGTCTTAAGCCTGTAAATGATATTGTTATTAAGAAAGAGATCCTGCAATAAAGCCTATTTGCAGGGTTTCCTACCTGAAGGCTTGCTGATCTTAGATTCCAACTCTTTCTACTGGGCTCTTTTTTGCTATACAATGTCTGAGTTTGGAGTACCAGGGAGTCTTCCCAGGCACATGCATGAAGGGTAGCCCAAATCAAGCAAGGTGAAACCTCTGCCTCTGCCCGATAGACCCCGCAGTGCTCCAGATATGTCGAGTCCCGTCCAAAACCACTCCCCTACCACCAGTGTCCTGCAGGTCCCAGATCCACTGCACTATACACTGCTGATACACAGAGAAACAGAATCAAAACCCTCCCTCTCTGAAGACTTTTCCCCATAGATTATGTTGTAGGCACTGCACTAAGAATTTTGGGCTCCAAAAAAGCAGCACAATAGCTTAAAAAAGAAACAATTTAAAAAATAAAAAAAAGATGCTGAGGGTAAGGGTTGTTGCCCTTCACATGTTTAAACCTTTGTTTCCAGTTTTCAAATTTTTCTCTAGGCTCATAAGGCTTTTTATTTTAAAATATTTTAAAATATTTTATTTATAGTCACAGCCATTAATTTCACCCACATCCCTACACATAAGCAATGGAGAGAGCTGGTGGCCGCTGAGGGGTGACAACAGGGAGATTCAGGAGACCGAAGTGACGTGTGGGGGCAGCCCAGAAGAAACACAAGGTGTAGGGACCTAAGTGGAATTCAGGCCGTTTGTATACTGAACCTCCTGACCCTAGGAGAAGCTGATGTTTTAAATCAAACACTGTGATTCATGGTAAACACACGAGGCCAAGCAACGGCTAGCAAGGAGAACAAATCTTTCTGTATTTCATTTGATTCCTAATCTCAAAAATAAGTTTAATAATTGCAGGTTCTCATCAGGCTAAGTACATCAAAGACTGGGAGAGCAGCAATACTGTGATAATAGGGTCACAGAAGTAGCTTTCCCAGCACTGGGTGGTTCTGGGAGTGCATAATGTAGATGTCACCTTATCGCACAATAACTCAGATTCCTGTCAGGTTTCTGAGCAGTGCTCTTTGGCAGTGTTTGCTGTGGGCCTGGGGCCCATTTATCTTGAACAAGTTGTGACAGAGGTTCGCTTCATCAGATTGAAAGCATATTTTCAGAACCCAGCATGTTTCAAACTATGTAAGAAACATTTCTTCCATGTAGTGGAAAAAAACCACATAGGGGTTTTTTTTTCCGTTTTATTTAGTTTTCTGTGAATTTGGGACTTTGTCTTGATCTAGGAGTTTTTTGGTTTGTAAATTTTCAGCAGAGCAATAAGATTTGGAATTTTACGTCTGGTAGGGCATGTCTGCATGGCATGTCAAACGTGTGATCATGGATAATGATGATGATGATGATATGATTCTATGATTCTACAATAAAAATGCTTCTCCTCACTTGTTGGAAATTAGCTCAATCACGTTCCACTATGCGTGCAATCTGAGCAGCACGGACTTGAGTCTGTGTTAGTGGGCCAGATGTACACCTATAGTGCATCTTTTCTAAGAAATATAGAGGGCCAATTTTAATGCTCCCTCCTTAAGGGCCAGCAGCAGGACACAGAAGATGCCACCAAGCTCTGTGGACTTTGGGAGTGGTGTTGGGAAAAGGGGCTGAGGCGTACCCAGAGTGTGTGATAGCCACAGTACCTGTGCTGACTCTTCTCCCTTTGCAACAAGTGCTAATGACGGGAAAAGCAAATGAGCGCCCTGCACCCTCCCTCCAGTACAGCCACCTGCACATCCACAAAATTTGCAGCCCCTCTTGGCAGCAGAATAACTGGCCAGAATGAAACCAGGCAATGGCAAGTTCAATAATTTCCCTAATGTTAATTGTGTTTATTGCCAAGTTTCTCTGTAAAGGTGTGTCATTTTTACACACCTTTAAAATACAGACTTTTTGCTGGGACACTGTTCATGCCAACCGGCTGTGTTACAAAGCTGTCCTTTACTCCAGCAGTGTCACCTGTATTAAGAGCGCACCTCAGCTTTCAAAAACACAGATTTGCTTCTTAACGTTTTACTACCTCACTACTGATAAGAACTGTCATCATTACTAACTAATATGGCTGAGAACAACATACATATCTGCATGACTGTGTTCGAGATAAAGACAGGATATTTCACTTCCAGCCACCTATGAAGATGATGACTTCTCTGTACAAGATGGAGAGTGAGGTAGGAAGAGTAAAGCCTGAGGAGAATAGGCGCTGTGACCTTTCTCTGCTTTCCTGGGTCGGTATGTGTGGAGTTTCATACATTGAATGAATTTCTGAGTTATTTTTAGGAAGAGGCTTATTTTCATGTTCAGTCTGAGGTTAAGTAGAATGTGAAACTGAACTAACAACATTTGCCATCAGCAATTTTATTACAGCTCTCGATTTTACAGCCAACGTGTTATATTACAACAGAAGAGGTACAAAAGCGAGCATGAAGACAAATCCTTGACCTATAGTCAGAAATAACCTATTTGAAATTATTGGCATGTGTCTGCTTTGATGCATCTAGGTACTTACAGAACAGAGTGCAAACAAAAACACATTTTGCTTAATGTAAACATTGTGGGTGAGGCC
Organism: Stercorarius parasiticus; assembly: GCA_013396915.1. Classification (NCBI taxonomy): domain Eukaryota; kingdom Metazoa; phylum Chordata; class Aves; order Charadriiformes; family Stercorariidae; genus Stercorarius; species Stercorarius parasiticus. Next base: position 877,161 of record VWZL01004189.1, read on the forward strand.
TTGGGTGTGGTCCAGCTACGCTCAGTGCAGGCCTCTGCGTTACAGAGCAAAGGTTCATCTGGAGATGCTTGAAATTACACCAGCTTGTGTAGTTCCATAAGGATGCTTCGTACTCCGGGTAGTCACTACTAAAACCTACAGCATTATAATCTTCTGCCTGTGGGGCCGTGGAAACCTTGGTCTGCCTAATGAATTGGCAATTGCTGATAATGCTGGCACTACAACACCTAGGAGTATATCTGTGGCAAAACCAGCTCTTCTCTCTTGGTGTCAGTGGCACTGCACAAAGGCACTACAGCGGAGGCCAGAAGCCAGCCTCAGATCTTTATTTTGTTATAAACACTGCACTTGAATATGCATATAAGACTGGCAAAATGGAAATCAAAGGAAATCAGTGAAACCTGCTGCTTCAGTGTACTACAGCATGTCCGTGCTTGTGAATTACAAAGGCGTAAAGGCATCACCTTTCACCTCAGAAATGGAGGTTAAGAGAGACTCCTTACTGTGGCAACCTTTTGATGTTTGTCTCTATTCCAGTGGATGGCCAAGCTGTGGCCTGAGGGACCTTTTATGAAAGCTGGAAGGCTTACACTTATTTCTATATTAAGAACTAAATGTAATCTGAACTGCAGCGGTGTTTCCAGTAGGATTTTAATGGGGGTGTGTGAGTCAGTCTTGCTATTCTACCTCCCCAGCTACACACTAGACAGGTTCATACAGATGCTGGCAACCCTCTGAGCAGTTCCTGGTCTTTCCTTGGCTCAGCTCAGCCATTTCCCCACCGGCCACTAACTGTGATGCCCATTAAAAGGTAACACCTGCTCTGCCTCTTCCATCTCTTGCTTTACCCACTCAGAGGTGCCACAGTCCTGGGAAAAACACCATTTATATCATGTGCCACTGGGCAATGTCCCCCTCTTGGGGATGACGCACTGGGATGCAAGGAGAGTGTGGCGTGCTCTGGTCATTTCGCATCTAGCCTTCCAGCGGGGAGGAAGCTGAGCCCTGGTCCAGGCAAGCTCTGCCTACGCTGCAGAGTCCCTTTCTTCTTGGTGCGGGCCCAGGGGATCCCTGCCCTGACTCTCTGGACACAAGGGGAGCTGTACAGGAGAGACACCAGGGCAAAGCGTCTGCCCTCAACCACTGAACATGCCCCTGGGTCCCTCTGGAATAGTATGTTTGACTGTGTGTGTGTACAGTGCTCACACCTGAAACACCATCTCCTGCTCCTTGGCTGCTAGCGTCACAGCAAGGGTTTCTGGTTATGGACTCTGTACACACCATGCAACTATTTGTCACTCTAAGCTACGTAGCCACATCTTTTCCAGCTTTACACGCAAGTAATGAAAGTCTTCAATAGTGCGGAGCACTGCGTTTCATGGAGTTGCCGTGGCATTGGTGCAGGGCCTGCAGTCCGTGTGGTCAGGGTTATGCACACACTGAAGGAGCTGAACTGGCCTGCGATAAGGCACAAAACCAAACAAATATTCAGGAATGGCTTTGCAAGTATAACAGAATAAAACTCCACAGTTACTAAATACAACGTGAAAGTCAAAGTGCATGTTACACCTGCGCTTATCAAGTGGATGTCTTTTCTTAGGATATTTTTTTTACGATCTTCCTGCAGAAAGATAACTTTGGTGTTTATAGGGGTTCAGGACAAGAGCAAGTGAGTATGAAATAAAGTAGAATGTGAACTCACAGCATGTCAGCTATGCTCTGATAACAAAACTAATTATGAAAGAGACGTAAGATCTCTTGCACTGGCTACAGAGCTGCTGCCATGCTGGAGCTCACCGTCTTGCCCACCCTGGGGCAACGCCTCCTGCTACAACGTAAAGCTGTTGCTAACGATGTCAGATATGATTAGATTTTTTGCTAGAAGTACACACAGTGAATCAAATTTTTCATTCACTTCTGGAAGACACTACTGACCCTGACAAAAGCAAGAGAAAATGCTCAGCATCAATTGTTACATGGCATGAAAACCCAGATGCTCAGCTGGTATGGACCCACACAGTTCTGTCTGCAAGGACTTCAGGGGGTGGAGCTAACTTATACGGCCTATCCTGAAGAATTTTACTGCACATGGAAATTGCTTATTTTATTATTGCTCTGTATATAAAATAGTAAAATTAATTGTCCATGTTGCTCTACACAGTTGATGTGTTAGTTGAGCTCTGACAGAAAGCCCTACTTGTCATCTATCTTAAGAAGCGAGTTGTGAGCCACAGCAATGAGCACATCAACAACCCTTTGTGATGCCTTACAGGTTTCTCCTTGTGCTGAACCACGAGGGATTTAAGCTACTACATATTTCCCCTTCCTCTCCGGCCCCTTAGCTTATTTCACCATACGTTGAAACAGTTTGTAATTACAGGTCCTGGCAGTATTGGTTAAAGGCTGCAGTTGCCCAAAGAGAAAGCAAGTACGTGAGCATCACCATTTGGCAGATTTACGCACCACACCAGTGTTAATTTTTTCATAACGTGCAGAATACCCATTAATCATTTTTAGCAATATCTAAACAGGAATATATTGCTCTGCCTTCAAGATTAAAATCCTAGCAACAGATAAGGCATTTGTCTCCTTTGCAGTCCATCCTTTCCTTATTTAAAACTAATGTCACAAACTCAGTAGTTTATAGAAATGTTTACTTTGGAAATGCTCTTAACCCAGTATGAGTCCTTCACTCTGAAAAGCTGTTCCTGACAGATAAGATATGAGTAATATTGAACCCTTGTTGCTTTTTTAATGTCACTAAGGAACACTTTTGCTCTATGTGAAGGTCTCTGAACCCACACAGAGGGATAGTGGGTCTCAGGCTCTTGTTATCTCCTCAGCAGGCAGATAGAGATTTCAGGCAAGTCGGAACTTGGGCTCTTCTGTTTCCCAGACTCTTGTTTTTATCTCCTGACAATGGGGAATTATAGTAATTCATAATACTTATCATGTCTCATGCCTCACTCTCTGACAAAGCAGCTGGATGGAAAGTAAGTTCAAACTATGGTGAAGGAAGTAAGGACCATCCTTGACATACTGTGTTATCTGCGTGCAGCAGTGAGGGGAGCTGGCTATTGACTGTGATTATTGTAGGTAAAATCCCGGTCAGATGAAAATCTGCTGAGAGAGGCTGGATTCCTCCTTCCCTGAAGGCAACTGAACACGTGCAATGGAGGTGACCTCCTGGAAGGCCGGGCAGAGAGCAAGCACCACATCCAGCCAACACAAGGTCTGCAGCACAAGTGGAACCCCATGAGAAGCACACAGCCACATTGAAGGGATGTGGTGGCACTAAGAGGGGAGTCTGCTCTAGTCTGCTCTAAACCAGGGAACCCATATTAAATCAAGAGGGAGATGCAATATTAGTTTTATGTTAGCAAGTTGACACCAATAAAAGCAGGTAATTACCTGTAATTGTCTTCACAGGTGATCGTAAAGTTTCGCTCCTCTAAAATGCTTTTTAACCTCTTTATGGAATGACCTGAGCAGGATTCACTGGAAAGAAAAGTCTTTTGTTATTTGTGTTCCTTGTGTGTAGAAGCAGCTCAGCTAAGTTCCTCACTATGTCACTTTGCCTTATTTCAGGTAAGATCTTTTAAAAGCTTGTTTGCTAATGTGCCATAAAGTCCATTGGGTTTGTGGAGTTTTGGCTACAGTTGGGCCTCTGCTGGTAGAAACTATGTGATGTTCAACTGTGTATCTTGCACAAGAACTCTGTGCAGGAAGGTATCTGTGGGAATTAACTCAGTTCCATTCACAGTTCAATGTGCTCTAGAACTGCTCCAGAGCCGCTGGTGGTCTCCATCCACAGGAGCATGATATAAGGCTCATTAAAATCTGTGGAAGGACAAAGTGATCAAGTCCTCTGTGTGATGAGAAAGGGCCAACCACGAAAACCAGCAGCTAAGTCCCAGGTAGGACAAACGATAGGACGCAGGTAGAAAACACGGGAGGAAGGAGGACATGAGCATCTCCTACCTGTTTGACTCAGTCTGTGGCTGCTGCTACTCTGTTTTGACAAGGGGCTGTTTCAACTGCTTTTCCATTGGTAGGAGCCCTAACTCGTATATTTCTTCTCCATCCAGCCAATAGTTTAATGTAGCAATGCCATACCTTTGAGATCTTTATCTCTATGCTTAATTTGCCTGAAATAGCCCAAGGGGCCCCAAAGCTATAGTGAGAGGATTGACCAATCTCAGAGACACAAACAGAGACACTGCAAAAGACTTGTTACCTCGGGATAAAAATGATCTCCTGGTTCAGAGCATGGGACACACTTTAGGGCAAATCCAGTTCCTAACATATGGCATTAGTGGGAAGCAGAGCCAGCTCTTCCTTGTTCACAAGACTTACCAGGTGTTATCAGTGATTCAACATGGCGTACAAATCAGAAGATAAAAGGAACACATATTAGGAAGTAGAATATAAAAAGGAAACTGCTGTGAACTTGGCACAGGAGAAGGATGTGTCAGGAAGGCTGGCAGGGCACCAGGTTGTTGAAGATGTTGTGGAGGAACACGATGGCTTTTCTGATGTCGGGAAATCATGGGAGAAAGGATCCCCTGATCTGGGGGGGAACTTATGTACAGATTGCCCAATGTCCTTTTCTTCAACAAACCTCTATGTTATGGTCCATAAGAATATGTCTGACACGCTGACCACAGGGTAGATGCATGCCTGTGCTGTCTCTGTGTGACAAAGAGACACTTCTGGGTGTCAGGGCTAGAGGAGGGGTTGAAACACTGGAGCTGGCACTGTGTCAGACAGAGAGGCTGTCTGAGCAAGGGTCTCTGCTGGTTCCACGCTCATTCATGAGTTGCACTGCATCATCACGGTCTCCTTCCTGACCAAGAACTCAGTGCTTGAAAAGTGCTTGCAAAGGAATCTGATCAGGATGGAAAAGGTCACTCAGAAAGGCTGAGGCCTTCTATTCCTGTGGAAAAGCATATTTTCCAGCTCTTCACCCTTGCACACATAGCCTGCGCTGTGACTTCAGTGCTGCACCCGTAATAAGGGCTTGTAGAGCTCGGTGGGGTTGCGAGGAGTTTAAAGGTCATGCGACCTCTTGAAAGCAAGGAAAATGTCATTGAGTCTTAGCTATAACTGTTGAGCAGTACCCACAAAAAAATACCAAAATAAACAACAGTAAAAATGTTATTCTTTCCAGTAAAGTAAGCAGCTAGGAGAGTGAATGTAGAGCAGGTTTTGTGAGCAAGTTTAAGACAGTGTCACTGTTAGACGGTCACTCGTCAGAACTGAGCTGCACCCTCTGCCTTCTACACACCACTCACCGTTTCGTACCAGCATGACTTACCTTTGAGGTCCGCCAATGTCATGCATAAGCCAAATGTGTACTGCAGAGACTTTATCTGGATTTAGGTTAAAGATCTCAATACTTCCAAAAATGCTGTAGGGATGGGACATGAAAAAGCAAAACATTCTTAATTATCTAAGTAAGATGTACAGAGTACGTTCCCCAAATACTAGTGCTTATTAGTGCTGCTATTATTCTTAGTGAAAGAACGCTATCTTGCCAATGGATTCTCACAGACTATTTAATTACCTTGTGGTAAAAGATTTTCTCCCCATTCTTATTTCACTTTCACAAGAACTTTTGAAACTGTCTGCAGACTGAAACAAGCTGAAGTTTTTCCGTATTTAGTGCCTTTTCTCCTGTTTGGTTTATTGGCTGCTGGTTTGGTTTGGTTTGGTTTGGTGCAAGGGAAATAAACGTGGCTGTCCTCTCAACCAACATATTCCTCATCTTTCAATATTATTCAAGACTGCACTTCCAACCAGGTAACCCAAGGAAGCACAGTCTGGAGGGGGGAAAAACCATCCAGTCAGCTCCATCAACAATTAGAAATGTGTCATTCATGTAGAGTGCATAAATAAATTGTAATAATAAAGCTACTTTGCGCAGTAAGAGCACGCTGGATACCCCACCCACACACCCTCAGAAGGATTTCAATTACAGTCACGGTATAGGAGTTAAGTGAATGTTAACTGAATCATCTCTTCAATAGCTAATAGTTTAGACTTCTATATGAGTTTACCAAACTCCATTCTGCACTGGGACACGCTGGCAAAGACATGATCACCAGTGTGCAGGTCCCACAGAAACGTGGGTGGTAGCGTGCTGAGTAAATACCTGCTGCTTCTGAAAGCTCCAGCTTCTACCGATCCGTTGAGCATCACTTGAACCACACCACATGCTGCTTCTGCAAACTGAACAAAACAAACAGGCGTTACGCTCCCACACTACGTGCAGCGCCACGTCAGACTCGGGGCTAGCAGAAATTACTGTAACTTCTTTGATGTCATCAGGACTGACTTATACAAGTAGAGGAGCTGGCCAATATCTTAACGAAAGATGTCAGTACAGAAAAAAAAAGCCTCTAAAGGCTGTGGCAAAACTGTCATAAAGCTGCATTAGTCAGCTATAAACTGGCAGTCTGAAGTTGATGGGATTGGTATAGCAACTCTGCTGTCACCGCTGTTTTCACTTTTTATAGCAACTTCCCAGAGCCCCAGCAGCTGCAGCTCTCTGATGGGGCTCTTCCCTCCCTCAGTAACTGGGAATAACCCTCAGACTGCTTTAACTCATGTGGGGAGGATGAGCCAGAACAGAGCACCCCAAATTTAAGGACATGCAAACCATCGTGTATTCGTTACCTTGTGACTCACCCTCTGTGTTCTTTTGTGGCTTGGGATTTTTCTCCTCAGCGGTTTTAGTAAAACTCATCACTGAGTTTTGTTTGATTTGATTTTTAAATTACTGGACCATGTAACCACTGCTCTTTTATTCTTTAAAACTCACGTCCAAATATTTAAAGACTGCTAAGGTTACAACATAAAGTACCCACTCTAGTTATATAATCCATTGGTAAGACAAAGAATTTTTGAAAAGCTTTCCACAAGTGACTGTACTTAACAGATCTTCCAAGTCCTCTTACATCTAAAAAATGTGGCTCAAACTTAGCTCTCGAGAGCTGTGAAGTTGCAGGACAGTTTCATTATGTGCAACTTTCTAGTGCAATAAGTAAGAATTTTAGTAGATTTTAAATTTATCAGGACTAGAAAGCCTGCAGTTGAGCCACCCTGACTCTATATGGTGGTTTATTCCTCCCAGTCTCTGGAACAGAGGGAATTAATCAAAACATCGAAACTGTTTTCAGCTTGGAAACCTTATGTACACTATTTTACCACAAAACAATTTTTTTTTTGTGACAGTGAGCAGCCTTTTTCTTACGTACATGAGGCGTGAAGCATATAGGAATGCTTGTTTTCCACCTGGGCAGTCATCTACTAACACTCATATCAAGGGTGAAGTCTTGAGAGACATGTAAAATTGAACTGACACAGGAGAGCGGGGTTTTTTCTGGCATTTTTTTTCTGTAAAGTGCTGATTCAACAAAGCCAGGCTAACTCTTTGAGTCGGACTAGCAGGGTCTCTTTCATGTGATGGGAGCTGACATGTCCGTATGGGTGGGCGCATCGTAGGAACCTTGCCAGATACCATTGTGGGAGGATGTGCTCTTCAGGGTTATGTTGGGAAGGTGCAAGGGGATTCTCAGCTGCTTGGAAAAATTTCTGTGCCAATTTAGGCACTGCTCTCAACATTCACATGCTAAAATGTATTTTATTTTAGCAATTTCAGTCCTGTGATTTAATTAAGGTGGTGATTATTATTACTGTAAATACCATCTGCAAAGCTCCAGCTGCCTGCCAAGTGTTGTTCCAGACACTGGCACACAGTCTCCGTCGACAAATAAGAATGCCCAAACTACAATGACATTAAATATTGTACAAATATAAATTTCCAAGCCCACGATTTTTAACATCTAAGGCTAAAGCTCGTGTGAACTTTTGCTATTCCAAGTCCAATCTGCACATTCACATTTTTGGCAGTGTCAGGAACTTAGTGCCTTTCAACATTCTCGGATTCGGGGAGATTAATTCTAGATCTTACCATCTTGGATGCCATTTTCCAGAATACAGAGCTAGGGTTGCTCTCACATTCACTTCGTTTTGGACAAGATTCGTAGTTGATTCCTGAGAAGAAATACATTTATAGAATAGCTAAGGTTACAGTGAATATTGTTGCAATGTTAATATAGCTTTCAGAGCTGATTAATGATGGCAAAAAGATTTGCCCCCTGCCAAAGGAAGGAAAGGAAAGGGCTCTAAGAGGGAAACAGATCTGCATGTGTTCAAAGGTCTTCCTGTTCTCTGACACACGGTTCAGGGAGGCAGCTGCAGGCCCTGTATGCAAATAATTCTCGGAAAACTGAGAAGGGAAAACATGCAGTCCTAAATGTGAGAAACAGGCTGGTTCTTGACAATGCCGTCCGATTGCATCGAAAAATTAAACTTTGCCCAACATTTTTGGTAATTCCAGCCCATTTTTGAGGTTGCTAGCTTCAAGCACCAACCCAGGAGTCCCGCGGGCATCGATAACCCCAGGGTACCTACATACTGCCCCCGCCACTTTGACTGGCCTATGGCCAGGACCTTCTTGAATGGCATTCTTATTTTGCAATTTGTCCCACAAAAGTCACAGGAAGGAACCAAGTAATCTTGATAGAGAGAGCTAGATATGAGCATTAGTCCAAGAAGCAATCTGTCGTTTTAATAGTAGCCAAAAAGTTGTGTTTTTTAAAACTAACCTGAGATGTAAGCATTATTTTCATTCTTCCTAACATGGGGCAGAAATACGGTTAAGGTTTTAAACTTAAAGAAAAGCATATGTGAAAAGGACTATGTTTAGGTCTAGTTATACAAGAGAAAAGAATAAACAGGAATTCCAGTGTTCTGATTTGTTTTGCAAAAAGTAGGACTTATTACCTGGGGCAGAGGGGTCTCCACACCATGAAACCCTATCAGCCATATAACCCAACAAGGTGTCCTCCAAAGTAAGGAAATTTTGATTGGATTTTGTGTAACGATGAGCGAGGTCATTTGTCTTGCTCCAAAACAGTGACTGTGAAATAAGGTACAATGTCTAATAAGTGATACTTATACTAGAGCTCGTCAGGATATTTTCTTGGAGAAAAGCAAAATTTTTTTATGATAATGAGGGAGTTTTAGTTTTTATTGAAATGCTGCAAGTTCACACTAGTGGGTCAGCTCTTATTTCTGCAGCCCATGCTCCCATTTCCAAATTCTCTTTGAGTGGTTATTGTTTGTGGAAATGTATGCCTTCAGCCTGTACAGCATTTTGAAAGAAAGGTTTTGACTAGTTCTCATAGGATGTATACCTAATTTGTTGTGTGCTTTTGAACTGCACGTGGAAGAGCAGGCTTTTGGAAGCACTTTCCCTCTAACAGCATGGCAGCGTGCTCCTCACAGAGCACCGTATGCTCAAGGAACAGGGACATCTCCGTCACTTTACCAACACAACCCTCGTACTCAGGTTTGAAGCAAACCTTACGCAGGGATGACTTCCAGCGACAGAGAATGAACAGGGCCACTGGGTCCAATGGTGATGACACTTTTGCAGTAATCACGAGAGCAAAACATTATCCTTGTCGACCTACAGATGCTCACAGTTGCTACGGACAAGATGTGTCGCTCAGAGTGCTGCACAGACGCGTCGTCCCACAACAGTCCTCCTTACGCAGCCCACCACGCATTGTACCCTTACCTTGTTACAGGGGATAGGGTGACTCGCTACCTCCAGTAAAGGCTGATAATCTTCTGACGTAATATTACAGGGGTCCTTGTAAACAAACGCATGTTTTAACGACTCCCATATTTTTAGGCAATCCTTATCTCTGCCGAAAGATTAAAAAATAGTTAGTTAGTATTTATGAGTATTTATGACTGTGAAAGGATCTCCTTCTGTTATGGTAAACCACTATGGATCCAATTTTAAAAGAGTTCTGACTATGCTCAGGCACCGAAATACATTATCCATTACAAAATGCAGAGTTATCTTCAGCAAATTGAGTATAAACTGGGGAATAAGCAGTTCTAAAACATTTTGCTCTCTTCCTCCTGCATTTTAAATTACTGATAATTGCAATATCTGAATGCCTTCTATATTTTTGTCCCTTAAAAAGAGCTGTGCTGGTATCACATAACCAGAAGATCAAATTTCTTGCTTTCTTGATTTCAAATTTCTTGATTCATACCAAATAACGAGAAGCAAATGTGGCAGCATATAACTTGCACATTTAAAAAATATAGCTGAAGGATACTGCCACCTCGGGTACAGCGAGCCAAAAATATGCCCACGTGTCTCCCTGCAGAGCATTCAACCCTACAGAAATAATATCTATAATCTAAAACAAAAGCAGAGGTCTGGCAGTTTTGGACCTGATATTACTTTCACTTATGCACTAATTTGCAGCTATTGACTTTGCTGGAGCCACAGCTGATTTGCACACATATAACCGAGATCCAAACCAGGCCCTTCTTTTTTTCAGCCTCCTGATCCTCCACTGCGTTACACACTCTGGCCCTTTTGCTCTCACTGCCGCGAGTCAGAAGAATTCCACTAAATTTACATGGGGGGAACTGCTTCATGCCACGACATAACCCTATCGCCTCAGCCTACACTTGTTTCTTAAGATGCTGCTTTGTCAGCCTAGGAAATGAAGCACCTGTCTGCTGCCAGAAGCAGGGCTCCTTTCCCACTACCAAGGGGAAATCTGTTGCACAGTGCGGGCAAGCAATAGTATCTCTCTCCTGAAGCAGTGCCATGCTCCCTTCCAGAAGCTGCAGCGTATAATAAGACTTGGGACGGCTCAGGACATTGGCTTTCTTGTGCTTGAGGTAATGAATTAAAACTATGCATTAAGATAATTCAAAATTATTGCCTGTCTAGTATGTGTTTTCAAGGCTGTCACCCATGGGTGCATTTCCCTTCCTCTTCACACTCCCGTAGTTTCAAGCCCACGTGAAAAACCCACCCCTCTCATTACAGCAGTGACGGTAATTTTGCATCCTTCTCTTCCCTGTTTTTATGTAAGTCTAAAACGCTGACTGCATTATCCTCCTGTCTGCATGTCTGAATGGAGCTATTCCGACTGTCTTTGATGCATCCATTCTTTCTTCACTGTTTGCAGTCATGTCCCAGTGTGTTCCCACTAGAAGCCCTTTGAAGAATGGACTTTGTCTTGTCTGAAGAAACAAATGCCTTCAAAGCACTATAAATATAACACTGATCAATTAGTATCGTGACAGACACACAGCTGCAGGCTTTGTTACCAGTTGGTACTCAGTTAACATGAAGGATGTGGAATTTGATTAGTCTTAAAAATAGTCCTAAAGGGATGAAGAAAACGGTAGTAAATCATTGAAGATTTCCAAACATTTTCAAGTTAATCTTCCCTACAGTTGTGTGATCTCATTCCTACTACTGAACTTGATCACAATTTCTACTGAGTGCCCATTTGAGCATCAGAGGGGCAAACTGGAACGCAGAGAGTTGACCCGTTTGTGTTACATGGGCCATGTCTAAACTCTGGGACCCAGAACCACTTGTCAGCTCCTGGCCATTTCCTCACTGGACACTCCTAAGCCTTACAGAAAATAAACATCACACAAAGAGAAGGCCAGATTCTTGTTTATCTGTGTCCAGAAGAAAGTGAGAGCACCTGGCAGCCCTACGTACCAGAGGGAATGCCTCCATCAGACACACTACAGGGGCTTGGGCCAGCATCATACCAGGAAGGACCAGGCAATCCATGGCGAGATGTCCCTGGGCTCCCTTCCCATCTGCCTTTATTTATGTAGAAACAAATCTAACTTAACATTATATATGATATTGGTGATGGGGAGGTCATACCACCAAGGTGGTTACTACAGCAGGTTTCCATGTCCCAGCTTCCTCCAGTCCTCCCCTGTGAAGGGTCTATGGTGGAGATGTCCTCACCTCTCATTCTTGGGGCAGCCAAGTGCATTAAGCTGCAGAACTCTATCTGGATGCAGATATCCCGCAGCCTGACCTTGATGATTTAAAACCAGCTCGGGTGTTGCCACTGTACAGTGCTGTCTGAAATGCAGACAGACCCTGGGGGCAGGGGCAGGACAGGTCAGGCTGGAGGGTCTCCAGCTGTATGGCCACATGCCGAATTTCATTCCTTACCATGCCAGGCTGTTACAGGGGCAGCCGCAGCCCTGTTAGGGACCACACCTCTTGTTTATATGAACCAAATTTACCTCCAGGTAAGTAAAGATGAATAACAATGATGACTTTTTTACTGGGCTATTGCCTTTTATCCAGAGATCTAAATGTACTTTCAGTTACACTCACTGTAGAAATAAGAAGCCAAACTGCAGGTGCTCTAGGGAGCACAGTCATTGCTCTGTCATGTCAGGGGGTATTCACATATTTTACTTAGCAGAATTTAACTTGGGTGTATTAAATTTTCTCCTGGAGGAGCTTCTCTCTGGCTGCAAACTGTGGAAGTAACCCACAGAGACCATCCTCCCAGCTTCAGTACTTCATTTAGGGGATGGGGAGTTGTAAATACATCTCGCTGCGACACAGGATTACACCATGGGCACACTGAATCATCCAAGAGAGAGGACTCCCACTCTGTAAAGGGAGACATTACAGAATAGGCAGCTGTCCCCATTGCTTTGTGCAGTCAATGGTATCATAAAGAGAATTTGTAGGGCTTGGCTGAAAGCACCGGTACATCTCAAAGACGTTTATATGGCTCACAGTTTCTAATCTGTCAAATGATTTGTCCTCCTAGCAGTACTCTTCTTTTTTTTTTATTATTTTTTAAGCTACTCCTGAAATCTGTAATATATGACAGTGTTAACACCCACAGGTTACCTGGTCATTTATCCTTTCATATTGCAAAGTGTTTAAACTTGCTCTCAGAAGACAAAACATTTTTCAAGGAATCGTAAGAAAACCTCAGTTTTTATTCCCAAAGCAGAGATAAGTGATAGACACAGTACAAAGCACTTCTGCTGCTGGACTCAAGTCATGGCCACGAGAAGCACGAAGCAACAACCATCCAGGTGATTCACGATCCTACCAAGAGAGCTTTCTGAGTCACGAATTCAAAGCATTTCAAGACACCAAGCTCAGCACTTGATGATGTGCATGGATGTCACTTCTATCTGAGAGAAGAATCTTTCTGCACAATCCTGGCAGAGCTGAGCAGAACTAGATGTTTAATGTCATAGAAGTGGTAGGGCTTAGCCTTCAAACAGGGGATGCTCTTCTACAGCTGGTAATCGGTGTGGTACTTTCAGTTGTACCACATGGAAGAATCATCAGGCATGAAGATGGGCTTTTATAGAAATTAGGCAATTTCAGCATTGTTTTAGAAATCATAATACAGACCTTCAATGTAAAAAAATACATACAAAAGCTAATCAATATTTCATTTTCGCTATCCTCACCTATAAACATGTGTATTTTTACAACTGAATAAAAACAGTTCATTGATGTGCCATTGGAAAGCTATTTCTCTGATATGAAATACAGGGGTTTGCCTCACATCCCAAAGAGATTATCAGTCACATACAACTGTGAGTTTGGTTGATTATGAAAAAACAAGCAGTGAGAAAACTTCAGGACTTGTTAATCCCAGCTCCAGGAAGATCTGCCGCTCTTTCCAGCCTCAGTGTTGAGGTAGACACTATTAATAAAATTTCACTTGCCCATTTTTGCAGCACAGCAAGAAAGTGTTTGTTTGGTGTGCAGCATTTAACTCATACTGAGCTGAAGTAATGGCAGAGACCTGCTGTAGCTCTGGGCCTCCTGAAAACTATATGAGAAGTTTGCTGGCACTTGGTATGTTAAAAATTCCAGCAAGAACAGTTTCAGGTTGAAAGAAGCACATATGCCTTGCCAAAAAATGACTGAGAAACAAACTGTCCTCTTCAGGCTGCTACGGATTTCTCATTGGGAAGTTCTCAGACACAGAATGGGCTTATTTTGTTTTCTTTGCTTGTTTACAGAAGGGAGGAAGAGAAAGAGATCCCCAGTCTACCAGCTGATTAAATTCATCTAATTCAGATACAGAAGTCACAGAATCACAGACTGACAGAATGGCAGGGGATGGAAGGGGCCTTTGGAGATCATCTAGTCCAACCCCCCTGCCAAAGCAGGTTCACCTACAGCAGGTTGGACAGGATCATGTCCAGGTGGGTTTTTAAGAAGGAGATTCCACAGCCTCCCTGGGCAACCTGTTCCAGTGCTCTGTTACCCTCAAAGTAAAGGAGTTTTTCCTTATGTTCAGACAGAATTTCCTGTGTTCCAGTTTGTGCCTGTTGCCCCTTGTACTGTCCCCGGGCACCACTGAAAAGAGCCTGGCCCCGTCCTCTTGACACCTGCCCTTTAGGTATTTATAAGCATTGACGAGATCCCCTCTCAGTCTTCCCTTCTCTAGGCTAAACAGACCCAGGTCCCTCAAACCTTTTTTTTTAATTAATATAGTTTGGGAAACGCTGTTAGATGTGAAATAATAACTAACAGACCAGAAGGAGCACTGTGAAACCTGCTGTAAACACAGGAACTGAACGTGCCACCCTTTCTCTGGAAAGCGAGGGTTGCAGAACTTGCCTTATGACCTTCCGGAGACAGAGACTATATCCTGCATACAGTATAGCATCGAATAAGGGCTGGGATGCAAACAACCATTAAGACTACATTTCTTTATTAAATCCGAATGTTATACACACTGCAAAGCATATCCTGCATTTGCCAAAGATTTTGAGTATTTCTATCCATTTACCTTTTTTATGAATATCACATTAATCCATCAAACGGAAGCCAGGGCCAAGAATATTTCCATTAGCAGCTATCCCAGCAGCCAAATTTTAATGTGCATATTAGAAAAATGGACAGCTTCTGCATCATTATCTCTTGCCTATCAGTACACTGGTCTGGCTAACCTTGAAAGAGTAACCTTTCACTTAAAGGAATGCGATGGCATTGAGCTACCTGGGAAATCACTACTAATATAGATGTTTCTTTTCTTTACTTTGTAATTTTATTTTTTTCATTAACTGGACATGACAGAGCAAATTCATCCCCAATTGAAATCGATTTAATTGGTGTAATATCAAGGATACGCTTCATCCCTGCTGATTTCAGTTATACCATGAACAATGTCTTGCTTTCAGTTCATCACGTTGGATGCCAAAAACATCTCAAGAAGGGCAGCATTTCCTTGGGCTGTGGTGCCTCTAGTTTTTGACTCAGAAATTTGAGCGGTGCTTCAAGTATGGCACCCATTTTAACTTTGCAAGCAAAAAGGATTTCCAGGCTTTGTTCTGGAGAGCTCAGTCAACTCTGCCCGTCTTGTTCAAACTACTCTACCAGGCAGAGACGCTTCCCTGCTGAGACATGGTGTCCCCTGCAGTCAATACGGGCTTATTCAAGGCCTCGAGTTTTCTTTCTAAAACATGACAATGCCACACAGAGATTTTAATTGTGGCTCTGTGGTGGGGCTCTGAAGTTAGAGGTGGAAACAGTCCTCAGAGCCCTCTATGTAAGTGGCCTTTGCAGGGATCCAACCTCACCGGCAGTTGCAATTTATATAAGCAAATCCTTCTCATTTGCTACCACCGTTAGCCAAAACAGTAATGCAGATATGCACCTACGCACTCGGAAATCTGGCCCTTTCAAAAGTCAGTGAGAAGTTTGTGGTTATAACAAAGCACCTTAAAGGCATAAGGCCAATTCAGACTCTGCTGGGAGTCTAAGGCACTCTCTTCACCTGTAAAAGACCTGAGCCTCAGAAGGAGGATGCATATAAAGGATCTAAATGGTGTCGCAACGTTTCTGCATCTAACAGACCCATCTTTGCCTGGGCAGCAGTTTATCTGCCTCTTTTAACTAAACTCTGACGGCTGTAAGCAGCAGTGCAATTTAGACATCCATATTCAATCTGTTTTTTCATGTGAACTTATGAGGAGCCATGCCTTTATGTTGTGAAAAAAATATGCAATGAACAATAACATTTATGTCTGTGCTGAGGGGAAGCCCTCTTCAACCTCGGATCCTTTTGCTACCTTTTCACCCTAAATATTTCAGGGTTTCCTTCTGCTGCCCCTTCCCTTCTTCCAGCCTGGCGGTGTCTCACTGCTGCTTTGGAGCAGCTTTTCTGGAGCCGCTGCCAAGCCCAGCCCAGGCAGCTGGAGTTGGAGTTGTCTGCAGTCAACATGAGCAGTGGGTGGGAGGAGAGGAACCCGAGGAGAACACTGCCATCACGCGGGAGAAGGGACTTCTCAGGAGCAGCAGCTGAGGTCAACCCCAAAGGCGTGCAGTTCTTCACGCCAGCTGATGGCCTGACCCATCTGCAGACCACTGAGTCAGAAAATGGGTACGTGGAGCTTCAGTCCTGTTACTCAAGCACCTAAAATCTCCCATCAGGTATCTTCGTGATAAAAATCACAGCAATGTGAATTAAGAGAGGTCAGCCAATATACTGTCATTGATGAGGATTTGAAGGGGCTACTGGCTGTTGCTTTTTGCATTAGGATAATAGAGAGGGAAAAAATACCAAGTGAAAGGATGAAGGAAAAAAATCACGGAAGAGCTGTCAATCTCAACTTCTTCAATGAGCACTAGGCTCTCACTACCCACTTAGCTTAATTATTGCAAAGTGTCTGCCACCATAACATTTACGGTGACTGACTCTTTTTCAATACGAGAATGACATACGTGATTTTTTTGGCAGCTTGATTTTGTAAGTACTGCTCTCTGTTAATTAAATAGTTCAAAAGCCAGTAAGGAAAGCATCACAGGAACTGATAGAGACAGAGATCTCTGCCTCAGAGAAAGATGACTTCTGGAAAGGTTGCCTGTAGCAATGAAATTCCCCACGGCAGAGGTGAGGAGTCTGGAGGTCTGGGAAAAGAAATACAAGGTGAGGTTTCCCCTGGGTGCAATTCAGAGCTGTGTATGTTCGTGTACGTGGAATGACCCGGAACAAACGATAGCTCCTTGTCACACCAGTCCTTCACCTTTTTTCAGGAATGAGAGGGCTGTAAGGGCAGCTGAACTTGTGGCTTTGGTTTATAGCTCCTGGAGTATTTTATGTGAATTGTGAATTGGTGCTCTGGGAGAACACTAAGCCTTGTGGGAAGGGTTGAGCCAAGAGGTGGCAGCTATAAACCAGTAAAGAGTTCATCTACACAGGCAGATTTTTTTGCTGGCTGGATTTCAGCTTTCCTGGGTGAAAACCCAAGCTGCTGAAGCAGATGGTGTTTTCAGCGATGCTCTGTAAGTGGGATGCAGCCTCTCGAAGGGCAGCAGTCTCACCTGGGCTGCATTTTGACAGAGGGTCACAGTTGCTCTACAGTTTGAGCTTCCAAGTGAGAGCCATGTCTTCAACAGATATAGAGGAAACAAATTTAAGCTGGCATCTTATCCCTTGATTAGAAAGTGTATTTTCAGTATCGCTGTATTTTTAATATTAAACTTGGAAAAACACTTCCAGAAGAATGATCTAAATAAAAGTATGTTATTGCAGGGAAACACTCAACGGCTTCATGCAGCTGCAGCTTTTTTTTCCCCGTAACACGAATTTGCAGTACATTATAGAACTAAAACTGCTGGAATGTGGCATAAATGCAGTAAATCAGGAGAAGTCCGTGCTCCAAGGGTGGCAGGTGTCAGCAGGACAAGGACAAGGGAACAGACTGGAGATTTAGTATGACTGTGAGTGAGCTCCTTGCTAATACCTTATTTTGGTGTCATCTCCTGGGCAGATAGACTGTGTCTTTGAGGGATATTTTCATTAGACCCTAGAGGGAAAAAGGACCTATTCCTCCTATCCCTGTGGATAAGTGAAGTGATATTTCCCCACGGTGCTCTGGGGTGTTAAACATTTCTTGAGTTTTCACCATACCTTAGCAATGACAGCTGAGCGATGCCACCAGCGAGCCACCTCTGAGCCCTGACATCTCTACAGATGCTACACAAGAACTGAAGCAGGGAGAGGTGGGAGGGAAGAGGATTCTCCCTTTCGGCAACAACAAGCTCTTAGATTGGTTCCTCCAAACATTTAATAATTTCAGTCCTAGGGTGGTACTGTAATTTAGACAGCCACCAGCCATGGTCCGGTATAGCCAATTCTAGAAAATCAATAAACAAGAGAGAAGGCAAAGAACAGGCAGCTAACTGACTGAGCATGACTACATAGCTGCATAAAGTTGCGTTGAACAATATTTCATCAACAAATACTTCCAATTAACGTGTAAAAGGATGGTACAGACAGAATGATATTCTCTCTGGTTATCTGGGATTAAAACCAAAGGAGGCTTTCACTGCAAGAAGATTTTAATATATGATGGTGCGGTAATCGTGATGCAGTATGCGTAGGCTAACGCAAATGTGAAAAATTATTTGAAACCCCAGATAATCTTGCAGTAAGAACCATTAAATATCTAACTGCTGTTAAATAAATGTAAGAAATTAGAGTATATGTAATAAGTTTGAGTATATGAGAAATGCATAGTCATTTAAGAACAACTGTTGTATGATTATAACTCAGTATAGACAACAGACAGACAAGTTGACATATGGCTACCAAAGCGAGAGATAAATTCAGATCTCAACAGCATTTCTGTACCTCAGAAGTACATTGACGTTGGCCATGGAGAAAAGATAATGCATCTTTTGACATCTCCCCCTTGAATTTGCAGACATTCTCAGACTTTGGGTTGCTGTTGTCAGGGAAGTTACAGCCTGGGAGGGTGAATTTTCTGCACAGAACTGAGTATGAGCTTTGCACAGAACTGGATGGCCTTTCACAGTCTAGCATTGATGTTTATACTCCAGAAAAGCAGAAATAAATGTGTTGGTGATTAATTATCTCAAGAACAAATAAATGATAGCTACTCACTGCCGTATGAACTTACCTCTTGCTAAAGAGAATAGTATTTCTTTCTAATGAACTGCCTCTAGAAAGAGGTGACAATAAAACCCAAATGGAGCCCTATCTTATAGCCCAGAATAGTTATGGAAACCTGCCTTAAACAGCATGAGGACTCATTTGAAGGACCAACTATAGAATCAGTAGCCCAGCCTCTACATCCTAAAGTGCTAATAACTATTTGTGACTACTAAATCTTGTATTCCAGTTCCTTGTTAAAACTCAGTACCACATATTTCAGTGGAAGTGTACCTCTGAGTAACATTCAAACAATTGTTAACGTTTATAATGGTTTTATCTTAGTTAACAAGAAATTACAAGAACGGCCAAAGTCACTCATATACAAGTTAGAAACAGTTGTAAAAGAAGATTCTATCATAAATATTGAAAGGCAGAAGAAATGGAAACCAGAACCATGCATGTTTCCTATATCAAAGGCTAACACAGAAAAGGTATTAAAGTCAGGGCATTGGCACGTGAAATAGGGAGGGAAATACTAAGAGCGTACACTGAAGCATTGCAACAAATGGGCATTTTAATAAGCACATATTGCTTATTAAAATGCCCAAGTGATACAGTGCCCATCTTAATACCAAAAGACAAACAAAAGGTAGGAACAAATACCAACACTATTGCCAGTACAGATAAGCCAAAAAGTTTCTGCATCACCATTTGTCCTAGTTCCCCAGTTACCCAATGGACCTCTCTAGGAAATGGAAGAATAGGAAGACACCTCTGGAGATCATCTAGTGCAGCCCTCAGCTCAGAGCAGGTTGCTCAGGGCCACATCCAGTCGGGTTTTGTATATCTCCAAGGACGGAGCGACCACAACCTCTCTGGGCAACCGGTTCCATTCTTTGATCACCCTCATATTAAAAAAAGGCGGTTTTTCTTATGTTTAAATGGAATTTCCTGTATTTTAATCAGTGCCCATTGCCTCTTGTCCTGCAACTGGATACCACTGAGAAAAGCTCTTCTTTACTCCCCCAATAAGGTATTTATACACACTGATAAGATCCCCCTGAGCCTTCTCTTCTCCAGGTTGGACAGTCTCAGCTCTCCCAGCCTCTCCCTGTGTGTCAGACACTTCAATCACCTTTGTGGCCCTTCGCTGGATGTGTTCCAAGTACGTCCACGACTCCCTTGTACTGGGGAGCCTGGAACTGGACCCAGCACTCCAAATGTGTCTCACCAGTGTTGAGTAGAGAGGAAGGATCACCTCCCTCCACCTGCTGCCAACACTCCTCCTTGTGCAGCCCAAGATACCATTGGCCTTGGCCGCAAGGGCACGCTGGTGGCTCATATTCAGTTTGTCCACCTGGCCCCCATGTCTTTTTCCACAGATAGATAGTGCAAATAAAGCCATTTTTTTGCTCTGTAACCACAAGAGATGGTGTAACAATTCCATTATAATTCCATTATGATTTGGTAGTAACACCATATTCTTCAGAAGACTGTGATTCAGTAGAAGTTTCTTTTATGTGAGGCATTTTTTCCTCACAAAAACACAAATCTCAGATAAGTTTCGGTATAATGTCAGGGTTATATAAAATAAAGCTAAGGGTTTTGTGACACTGAATCAAATCATGGCTGTTGTTTAGTGCTATGCTTGATGTGAAAGTGTTAACAATCAGTGAACAAATACAAGGAAATTAAATTTAAAATGCCTAGCAGAGCATGAAGGCAAAATGCAAAACTAAGCATACAACAAACCCCAGATTTCTTTCTGGAAGAAATTATGCTGCATGTGTAATAGTATCTCACACAAAATCATATTCCATATGTTCTTTTTGACAGAACAGATCTCCATCTCCACAGGCTGCAAAGGAGTGAAAAGACAAAATGCATTCATGATCACGAAGTCAGAAGACAAAGCTCTCCTGAACATGCACCAACTTTTCCTAAATTTAATGGAACTACAAATTTTAAAATCTGTTATAACAGGAATGTGCCACTAAATATAAAACCAACATTAGTTGGTGCAATTGAATTTAAGGGGGAAATCTATGTTGCAAGTCCGCACAACACTGCATGAAAATCTTATTGAAGGTCAACGTTTTGCATCTTCATCACTGGGTTTTTTCACTGCTTAGTCAGACACAGGACAATTGCTGGGCCTGGAGAGTCACGTATGTTACTGAAGTGGCTCCCTGTCTGCGCCCTTGGTGCTCTCTCACTGGCAGAGGTTAGACAGAAACTAAGCTGGCTTGACTTCAGCCATTTCTTAATAGTAGGTCCTTGCAAACTTGGCTTAGCTTGGGTGAATTAGAGTCCGAGAAGTGACTGCAGATCTGAGGGGGGAGTAGTCATTATTTGGGAATAAAAAAATCTCTTGAGCTGCAAATGTAAGATGATTGAAAAAAAAAAGCAATGTTTGTGTTTTGGGGATCAGTAACCATGGCGTTTTAGATACTGTGTCTTTTCCCCTCCTTCCCCAGGTCACAAAGTGCTGATCATATCTGACCTCAGCCTGTCAATTCAAACGTGGTGAAGAGGAAAACTAAACCAGCCAACTTAGCATCAACCAGTTTCATGCTACATCTGTTACCACCTGTTCTCCCCCAGCAGGCATCAAGGTGCAAAACCATCATAAACAACATCCTCCGAGCGATGGGTAAGTTATGGGGTCGCCACAGCTGCTCTTGACCAGTGTTGCTTTTCTGGAAGAGCTGGCACTGAGCTGGCCCTGCACGATCTGCTGAGCGTGCGGCTCTGAGCACTCCATCCCGCTGCCCGCCTCTGATTACACCAGGGATAAACTCTCCTAAACTTAAATTTGCATGCCATGGGACCTGGAGTATGAGAAATGCGAGTGTTTCGTTAGCCACAAGAGGGAGTCCGTATTCTTGGGAAAGAGGAGACGAAGTAATTTGAGGTCAAATCCTTCCTTCAGCCCAAACTGCCTTTGACCTTTTTTCAGACAAAACTGCAATACGTACCAATGGCCGTGGTTGATGAGTACGGGATTTTTGCAAGACTAGTGAAAGCAGAGCTTGCAGCTTTTGTTAATGTTGAGGGGGAAAGAAAAAAAAAAGACTATTGAGCTGTGACAAGCTGTTGCTTTAGCTCTGTCTTCTGTCAGCAGCCAGTATTTTCCAGGGAAGAGAAAATGAAATACTGCTCTTCAATGTGTGTATCTAGTGATGTGTGCAAGGAATGAAACCCCTAAAGCCTGATGCTACACCATCCACATTTTTTCCTAAAAATGGGGCTAATATTGAAAATACATTATTTGAAGAATTTGGTGTTCCGTGCTTGTTTCTCCTCAACTTTGGCACGACAATAGCTCTACGCAGGAAGACTAACTGGGAAACTATAAGTGTACAAATGATAAGAGTCATCCAGCCAGCAGCAGAAATAAAACCACAGACTGTATTGCACACAGGCAGCTAAACAGAATTATTACCAGCAGCTGCTGTATACGGTACCTGAGAATTGTTCTTTAGCAAGCAAGTTCCATGCAGCGCCTGAACATTTTGCTGCTTTTGGAGAATAAGCGAACCAACAGGAAAAAATCAGTTTGCATGAAGTGCTTACAAAACTCCACTGCAGACAGCAGAAGTCTCTCTCCAGTGGCCTTACTGGGCTTGGGTTCAGCCCACAGTTTGTATCGGGAGAGACGGGAGCGTGACCAGAGTGTGCTGGCTGTGTACGGGCTCCAGGAAGATGGGGGTGAGCACACGGAGGTATCCTCTCGGGTTAAAGCAGCCGTGATGGTGAAGGTGTACATCAGCACGTCCGCGGCCTTCCCACATGATTTATAGCACGCAGTTGCCAGAGCAGAGCCACGTGGGGGCTACAGACTTGTGGCCCCTGTTAAATCCATCTGTGATATCTGGAAACATTATAAAGTCCATATTCATACGTCAACAATCCCCCTTTTTCCCAAATCCTGACAGTTATTCCAATGTGAAACATGGCACTCCAGAATGTAGTAGTCACACTCACTAACTCCTGCAGTGAATAGATTGCTGTTTTCAAAAAAAAAAACCATAAAAAAGTAAAAATCTGAGGAAATGTCCATGAGTCTACTGAAAGCGGAGCTTTTTAAACAAATGTGCATGTTGGTCTAAGATTAAAAGGGCAAGAACAGACTATGGACAAATTTATGAGGATATAAGAAGATTTCTAACCAAGGCAGCGAGGTTCCCATTGTGGGAGTAGTGGCAACAGAAGTCCTAGCTAAGCATAGGACACAGCTTTCTCAGCTCATGAGCCTGCCCGAGTTTCTGCAGTTCCCTGTTCCTACTCCTTTTCTTTGATTAAGTGCACCAAAGACCTCATGCGACACAAGATCCAAGACCTACATTAATGATGAAAGAGAACGGGATGAAAGATATGGAGCTCTGATGTGTCCTAAAGGCACCCGCTTCATTATCAGAAAGTGCCAGCCACAGAAGCGGCTGGTTACACGACAAACCCCACCGAGCTCAGCAGCATCAGGAACGAGGAATCTCAGGTTGGATTCCCAGAAAAGCACCTAGGTTTAATTCTCTGTTCAGGAACCTCCTGAACATTTCAGGGAAATTAGCATATTTTTTCAGTGTGCTCTGCCTTGGATAAATTTCACATTGTTTCTTGAATAAAATAAACCATAAAACTGTACAGAAGTCATTTCATCTGAAAGAAGGCGAGCTCACAACCATGAAGCTATTAAACATTGTTGGATTAAGAACAGCACAAAATGTTACGTCTTGTAAAAACAACCTTTTAGAAAACTTACAATCACGGTTTTGTCATTTTTTAAAAAGTGTCCTTGAAAGAAGTGCTTAAAAAAAATATTCCCAGATCAGAGTCAGACTGTGTTGGGAATGAAAACATACGTGAAATTGTCTGGACACATATTCACACCAAAAAGTGGTTTTTACATCTTTAGCGCCCCAATTTGAACAAAACAAGCATAAGTAATAAAGACTATGAGGCTTCAAAATAAAGTCAGATTTAAATATTGAGAGTACACTTTGTTAATAAATGAATGTGTGCTTTTAGAAACATGTACATGATTTTGCAAAAGCTTCCAGAGCTTTTAAATTTTATTTGTAAGAGAATCCCCCTTCCCCTCGCTAAACCCACTTAGGTGTTCAAGGTAAGTGTAAACTCTCTCTGCACGCTCAGGCCATGATTTTCCACATGCTCATCTCCCTTCAAATGCTGCAAATCAGCTTTTTCATACAGCACCGAACATCCGCGGCCGAGGGAAATACAAAAGCAAGCAAACTGTGTACAGCTTTGTTCACATCAGCTCAATGTCATGAGAACAAGAGGTGGCAATTGTCTTTTTGAAGACAAAGACCGGGATGGTTCTGGTACCTGACCGAGGTGCAGAGCAGCCCCGTGGTGCTCAGGCATGGGGTGGTGGAAATGTCTGCCAGAGACTTCCTGAGGACACTAAATAGGGTGGCTTGTGCCACAGGAGTGATGGATGGGTCCCTGCTGAGAGATCCTCACCGCCCTGGATCCTGTCCTGAGGAACTGGGTGTCCCCAATACCCGCAGGGGGAACAGGGACACTCCTTATATTGTACTCTGCTTTTCCCTATGGGGCCAGGGATCAGAAACCCAATTCTCAGCCCTAATACACTACTGCAGACCTGGGCCCGGGGAACTCTCTTCTGCAGCAGAGGAGCGGTGGGCTGCTCGGGGTGTTGCAGCACTACCTGCTGCGATGGGCTGAGCAGGGACCACCACTGGGGGAAGGTTTTGCCTGGGACTGCCGTGCTGGCACTGTGGGCCGTCGGTACCCCTCCCTGCAAGCTGTCTGTGCTCATTGCAAATTCTTGCTAACATGCTCAAAACATCTGGCTTGGATAGCCCCAAGATATTTCTCAATGCTTTTCTAACATCTTTGTCCGTCCTATAAATCTGGGTGCAATTGTCCCCTTTTCCTCCCTCCAGTGTAGTTTCGGTTACATGAATGCAGTGGCCCACGTTACAGGATTTTTGGCAAATTAGCTTTACAGCAAAATGTTTCACCTTCACGTATTCAGACCTGTTAGAATCCAGCTTTTATTTTAGCTGGCTTTAAGGAAGTTGCAAAATCCATTTATGATTACATTTTTGACCTAGGATTAGTACTACTGATATTGGCTCTGCAGGTAGATTCTTTAAGAAGCCACCGCTGGGGCACTGACAGTTGCTGTCTGAATTTGTACATTTTGCTATAGAACGGAGGTCTTACCCCCCTGATTTCTCTCTGCCACTGCAAACCTGGCAGACAGGGCCAGGTGGAGGTGCGAGGAAGCTCCCTTCTGTTCACTTCACACACCTGATGCACCAGCGGGCCCGCTACTCACCCCAGCTCAGGGTACCGCGCCATGACGTAACTGTAGCATCTTCCCAGGATGACTTCTTGCAGATTCTTAGTGGTCCCTCTGTCCTTCCACTTCATCATTTTGGGGCTGACCTCCAGCTTTCCGTGAGTCAGGACAGAGGCCAGCACAACGGCAAGGATGAGGGTGACCAGCAGGACCACGATCCCCACCAGAAGGACGGTGCGCTGCCGCGTCCGGGCAGAGCCCTGCTGGAACGGCATCCTGCAGGGACGTGGTGAGGAGCAGCAGCAGCTGCTCTCCCGGCGCAAAAGGGAAAATAAATAGCTTTCCAGCGTGTCACCCTGCGCCTCCTCTCTTCCGCCCCGGGGGGGGGGACACACACAGTCCGGCTGGTCCAGAGCAGGAGCTTCCCACCGCCCCCTTCCCAGCAGGCTCTGGCCAATCCAGTTGTTTTTAAAGCCAAACAATGGCTTTTTGGGACTCGACCCGGGGAGGTGAGAGCCTGGCTGCCGGCTGCCTTCTGCTCCTCGCTTTGCCATCACCTCCCCGAGTTCAACTTTGCAAAGTTTCAGCAGGGATAACTCATAAAAGTGGATTTCAGGAAATTGCCTGTAAAAATCCTGAAGCCTTTGTTCAGATAACGATCCCATTGCAGCGACATGCTCCGGCTAATGTGCGAGCAAAAGCTGAATTCAAATGATTCCGCTCTGTTTTCTCTAAATTAATTTATTTTTAAATGATAGGTGTTGAATCCGACTTTACCAAATGCAATTGTGAACTTTGCAGTAGTCATCAAAATATCATTCAAGTCACCAACACACAATGGGGTATTTTATTTCTCTCCCTTGCAGATATGCTTGGAGTAGCTGTCGCATGAATTTCTAAGACTAGTGTGTAAACTGTGGGTGTCTGAGGCTGCGTGAAATCACCTAACAAAGCATTAAGTGTTCTCTGCAAAAGAGGGAAGTTAGTTCCTTATTGTGCTCTCCAAATAGGGCGATCCCTAGCCAAAAGTCAACATAAAATCAGACTCAAATCTCAAAATTAAAACAAAATAAGCTATGCAATGTCAGAATAATGTTAACTGTAAACTATTAATAAATTGTTAACAATTAGTTACCAAGTATCTGTCTTTAACAGGTTGGCTGCAAAAAAGGGCATTTGTGACACATCTCGGTTTGGAAAGACCTGAGAAATGCTGTGCTCTGACCAAAGCCTTCACTGGTAAGCAGTATTTTAAGCACATAATCTGAATTTTTCAGATCCTGTTTTCTGAGAAATGATGCAAACTTTGGGAGGGTTTTGCTCTGAACTGAAGCCTCACTTTTGGAGTGGCATATCAGGCTGTCAGCCCTGAAGTGGTCAGGCAGTTGGACTAGCTGATTGTTGTAGGTCCCTTCCAACTGAAATATTCTAATCTCTTCCTAAGAGTGTCATCTCTTCGTAAGAGAGGGAACAGTGTTCTCTCTTCATGACACTTTTTGTGTCCCCTCGGTGGTCCCCATCGCAGGTTCTGCAAGAAGTGCAGGAAGCTCTGTAGGAGACAATTCCGTAAGAATTAGCTCATAAAGGAATTTTTTCCCCATAATCCTTTCAGTAAGCATGAGGGTTTTGCCTTGGCAGGCGCGGGTGATTGTTCTTTATTTGTTCCTTGTTTTCATCATCCTGTAAACATGAATGCAAGGTATTCACAGCTGAATTTTGTGATCTTTTATTATACACAAGAGAGACCATTGAACTTGGTTTACTTTTCCCTTAATGTTTGTTTGCATGTGTTTTCAACTTGCTGCTCTATAGTTTCATTAACTAAGCGAATACCACGTTGGAAAAAACCCAACTAGTTATCCTAAGCAGTTTATGCAGTAAAACTGCAATCTCTGCCTGCACTGGGTATTGAAGATACAGATCTTCAGTAAATCTAAGAGTCACTTTTAGAGTGGAATAACGGAACAGTTAATTTAAAGTTTAAAAGTTTTTAAAAAAGCTATTTTTCAGTGTGGAAACTTTTTTCTTCCGTTCAGATACGACATTGATTCATCAAGATTAAATAAATCAGGTGAGTGCAGACTCGGTGGCTCTGGAAGGTGTCCTCGCTGCTGATTTTGTAACACCTCGAACTACATAAGGAATGTCAAAGACAAGTAAATGTCAAGCCTCTTTTGGCAGCCTAATCAGGATGAATAAATAGGAGCGGAGGGGGCAGCAGAAAGGCCAGTAAAAGCACATACCCCCAGTGGTTCAGAAGGTGGTAGTTTCTTTCCTGGTATAAATGTGAACATGAACTCACTCCTTGCAAAAGTTCTGGCCCAAGAGGATTTCCATGAGAGGTGTAAGAAAGATGATAATGGTGCCTTAGCGAAAAGGGGCTGAAACAGTATTCCCTGGACAGGACGGCGGGAGGGGAGCACAGAAGAGAAAGCAAAATGAGGAAGGACAAAGGGAAGTGAAAAGCAGTGCATTTTACAAGGGTCTTGCACCTCCTTAGGTCTGTGGAGTGAGCTGGATTTCACTCCTTTCCTAAGCAGTTTTCCCAAGCAGCTGACCTTAAGCTGACTGACTTCAGTCCACAGGAATTCAGTACCCTCAACAGAACCCTAACAAAATGCAAATTTAGGGTTTCCCCTGAGATTGCAGGGAAGCCTCATGGATCTGTATCTTTCTTGAACTGTTTTGCTAGTGGTTACTTTTCCTTCTATAAGGAAAATTACAGTTTTTAAAAGCACCATGCCCCATAAACCAATCGCCAACTTTTGGAGCCCCCTGAGCCACGTCAATTTCCAAGATAGTAAATCTAAACTAATCCTGGTTTTATCGAGGTGTGTCCACTCTTCTGCCAGTGTTTACAATAAATCTTTGGGCGGGGTGATTAGGAAGTGGGTGTAAAAGATCGGAAGATAGCAATACTTCAGGCACGTAATTGCCAGCCTTTGCTTTGATACCATGTGCTGCAGCAGGGGACTTCTGTAAGGATGGACCTGTACTGTGTATAATTTATCAGCCTGATAGAAGAATTGTAAGACAACAGCAGCCAGCTCCCACTGCCACCTGCAAGTTTTGCAGGTGGTATTTTTGAGGCAGGAAGGGATAACCAACCACCCCCCAGCCATTCCCAAGGCCTGATCACTCAAAAGTTTGGTTTATCCTTTTCTTTTTTTACTATCCTTCAAATGTAGATAGTTCTGGCACCAAAAACATGGCTGAGGACACAAAGAATCCTTCCTGGCATAAATTTCTGGTAAAAGGTGGTGTGCAGCAGGTGGGACTGAACCTGCCCAAAACAAAGAGTGACCTGTAAACACAGGTCAGAAACTATATGTTGTGCATCTTTTCAGTGCTTCTAGGAAACACTGGAAACATTTCTTTGTTGTTAGAAATATTTTATGATTGTGTGGTTGGACTATGTTTTGATCACGCCTCGCCGGCCTCTATTTCTCTCCCAGGTGTGCCGTGTGCCCAGCCCTCCCGTAGAAATGGACACACCGCTCCTGCCTTGAATGGAAGTGAGCTCAGTTACACTAGCAGTGAATTTATCCACAGGATAGAAAAAAAAGGCTGCTTCAAACGCTACACAGACAGTTTAGGAGTCATGAAGACTCATTTTAATGCAATGCACTGGATGACAACAATACCACAGTATTCACAGTGCCACTAATCACTCCCAGTCCTGCGGACACCTGTAATTACTGTCTGTCACTTCTCAGCAGAATTTATGAATGAGAGAATTTGAACTGAAAAGAGCAGAAGCTGTTGTAATAATTAAAGACATTATGTCTTTTCTGGCTTTTGTTGGAATAGCAATGACTCTCGCCTTCTCATTGCTTCCCAATTTCACAGGGTAAACGCTGTCACAACATTTAGAGAAGGTTTGAGATGAACACTGAAAATAACACGATAAAAGGGCTGGGATAAGGAAACCAGCTAGTACGAAGTGACAGCTGTGAAGAGCTGTGTGCCATCCAACCGCACACACCAGCTACTGCAAAAAATGCATTTGTAACTGGGTGTGTGGGCATCCCGCTCAGCTCTCCTTTCTGTCAGCTCCTCTGCCTGCCACAACGTGAGCTTTCCAAGGGAGCCGTGCTCTGGGCCAAGTGCACAAGCACTTGCAGGACACAGGACAACCTGTAAGTTGCTCTGTTTTCCTGGTGGCAGCCCCCACCGCACCTACCCTACAGCTACAGGCAGGCAAAGAGACCGGCAGATGGATGTCGGTGCCTTAACTCTGAGCCAGCACTGGCAGCCATGTAAAGGACATGAAGAACATCCCATTCGTGTCTTCTGCAAGGCGATATCCACTGCTGGGAACAGGGACTGCATTACGCTCCTGTTTACCAGAAGAGCCGTCTGGAGACGGTCTAAGCACCAGCATTCCTTTCCCAACCCCAAATCTTTTTTTCTCAGCTGGTTGCTGTTACCCAGTTGTCTTCTTCAGCATGGTGGTATTGTCTTGCTCGCTTTGTTGTTACTCAACACAAATTTCTACCCTGATTGCATTTTCTTCTCCTGTAAATTCTTTAAGATTACTTCTGATGACAAAACATTTCCTTATATGTTAAAGTCTGAGTATCAGATATTAGGGAGGGTTAATCTTCTCAGAACAGGACAGTGTGGCTTCCACTCACAGAGATAATCAGAACAACAGTTCTGCAACCCAGTCCATTAGATTTTGGTTGAAATTTGCTAATTAATTCACGGGGTTTTGGGAGGGAAAAGGCTGACAGATGGAGGAACGGACAAGCAAACCAAGCGATTGCACAGGCCTCCTTTCATTTGTAGACCAGCCTCAAGATAAATTATCTTCCCACTTAGAAGGGTGCAAACGACTATGCAACAGCAATGATGCAAAGTGTTGTGTTGTTGTAAATAACCAACATTGTTTACTGCAGGTGCAGTATAAAACGTAGCTGATTAGGTAATTGGCTTTCAGACCTTTGTCAGCTAATCTTATAATGCAACGTCTGTAACCAGTTCTTTTTTAAAAGATTCCAACGTACAAACTGGACCCCGCGCAAAGGAAAAAAAAGGTTAACTCTGCTTTATTGTGAAGCCTTGCTACAGGAAAAAAAAAAGCAGTGAATTCAGCTTTATCGCGAAGCCTTGCTAAGCAGTTCCCAAATATTCCAAAAGTTACTTAAGAGTCTTACCAACCCCATAGACCATAGTAGCATCGCTGAGCAGCAGGATAACGAGGAGCTACATCGGTACAGCAGAGGAAGGCAAGGCACAGCGCTTCTTCAGGGCGTCCTGTATCTTCAAAGTGCGCTCATGTCTCTCTCCCCTTCTCCGGCCCGAGACAGCCCCCTTATATCCCACACCAGATTGAGTGGAAAAGTACAGGCTAGAGTTGCTGCACGCATGGCCAGTGCATGCAGCGAGCCTCACCAGACTCATGATCCAGCTTTGCTAACAGCGGCTGTCTGATACCTGACTACATTGTTGTACTCCCTTCTTGTTATCTTCTTCTTCGAAGGTCAGGTTGTCATGGATACACACATAGTTTTTGCAGCAACAGTACTGAGGTCCTTTTTCTCGGCACGTATACTGGGTTTGGTTCAACTAGTCCATCGTGTCTCACTTGGACCATCCTCTATTATCCCTAACACAACGTCTCATCATCTTTTTTTAATTTTTTTTTAATACCTTCAGCATTTTCTCAATTCTTTGAAAGGATATAATGCTTTTCTCTCTCTGACTCGTTGCATACCGAAGCTGTTTGAAAGTTTGTAAGTTCATTAGTTGTGCAGCTGTCCTCAAAAGTAAAGATGCTCTCTGTGTGTATGTGTGTGGGTGTGTGTTGATTCATTGCTACCAAATTTTGTGTGAGGAGGTGCCCCTGAACGAATTTGTTGGAAAAATTGGTAATGTCTTAATTGCTATCTGCCTCTGAGTCACTAATGGGCTCTTCTGAATTTGTTAATACACCCATGTTTACGCACCCAGGACTTTTCAGTCCAAATGGAAACACCATTAGATCTTAGGCATCCTTGAATTACAGGGTAGAAAGTGGTGTGAAATTTCTTTCTCAAGCCCAGATACCTCTGTTCCTCATAAAAGTGACCGTGCTCTGTGGGTGTTCTTAATATGGCCACTTAATATTGCTGTAAGTAAGGATATCATGATCAGTGTTACCCTACCTTAGGAAGGAGGAGAGGTATGCAGAGGGACCATTGCTGTTACCTGCTGCCGTACACATTGTAACTTGGGTAGAGACACGCCATGGCCCACCACTGTTATGGCTGCATCTAGCTATGGATGGATGCACGTCGCTCCATGCTGATGGCATGTTTTGAGGTTAACCCCCCCTTTACAGCATGTAGGTTTGAAACTACAAAGTCATCTGGGCTGCTTCTTCAGACACAGGTCCTCCTCTGGAAGTGCCGCAGGCGAGAGTGGGCCCACCAGACTGCAAGGCAACAGGCTCAAGCTGCCAGACCCGGAGTGCAGGAAATTATCGTGTAAAATGGCACCCGCAAGGCATTATTTGCAGTTTGCCCACTGCAAACTGCTGGGGCTTTCCATCTCTGTCATCTGTATCACTTGTAAGCAGCCTGTTTCCCATATGGAAGTTATTCCTTTTGTTTCACGTGCTGCCGAGGGATTTAGGTGGGGAAAGGAGAGTGCTAGATCAGCCCATGCTGACAAGCGTCATGCTTGTCTCCTCTCAATAACGCGTTCTGCTCTCTCGACTGGAATGTACTATTTTTTTCCTATGCGTTCTCACACACAAGGAGAGTGTGGGAGGACCAAATGCCACCACTGTGCCTTGTAGTTTTGTCAGTGACCTTTTTATTCCCCTACACTATATGTGGTGTGGCTGCTTCTTGTGTCAAGACTTGTGCGGGAAGTTGAGGGTATAAGGAAAGAAAGAAAAAACAATACAGATGAAATCCAACAAATATGATGGTGTTTCTTCTCTCTGTGTGAATAACGTGAAGCAGCACGTGTGTATGTATGAAGGGCTTAATGCTGCACTGCATCCTGAGGCCAATGCACCGGTTTTGAACTGTAAAGCAAGAAAGAACCAGCACGGCAGCACAGGACAAAGCGACTTCTAAAATGAGAAGTCGTTATTCAAGACAAAACATTCCTGCACTTGCACAGGCTCACCCGAGCTGTTCCTTCCTCCCTCCACCCTTTTGCCTCCTGTTTCTCAAACATAATGCTTGTGCACTACTGAAGGGCAGGGTGGAGTATGTCTTAAGGCCACCACAAAGCTATTTCATTCCTGTGTGAGTCACTGGATGGTCCAGTCCATCTGTCTGTCACCTGTCAGATCTGCAATTGTGAATAAGCTTAGAAGGACATGGGACAGTGCCCAGTGTGGACACGCTTGGGTTGCTCAGGGAGATCCCCTCTCCACACCCCCAGATGCTCTTGCCATCTTCTGCAGCTCCCTGCCTCAGCCCCGTGGTTTGCATTTGTCTACTCAAAATCCACCTCCCAGAACAGATCAGTCCAATGCTCTGGTGCTGGGCACCAGCACTGACTGGTCTTTCAGTGACCTGGTGCAGTAGAGGAGTGGTGCTCTGCTGTGTTTTATTGGGGATGAGTTGATCTAGCAGTAGTTTTCTCAAAAGACATGGAGGCAGTGACCCAGTTCTAGATGCTAATCAATCAGCAGTATGGGGAATTTTATGATAAGAACAGATAAATTAGTCAGAAATTACTGCTTAGGAAATGTTGAAAAATGGCCTTATGAAGGAAAACAGATACGGAACTGTAGAGGCACTCAGTTGGGTGTGACAGAAACATGTGACTGAATGATTGTGGCTTTTCCAGAGACCTGGTAGGTGTGACCCCAAGGGTCACTGAACATCAAAGGAGCCCAAGAGAGGGAGCTGATTCAAGAACAATCTCTTCAAAGCACAAGAATAGTCTATCCAGATGGGCAGAAAATCAAAGCTGTGGAAGGAGGCCAGCTTGGCCAAATCAGGAAGTCCTGATCTAGCTTAAATGTTGCAAGAAAGTGTACGGAGAGTGGAAGCAAGGATGGACTATCTGGGAGGAATGTAGAAGCATTGCCTAGACTGTTAGGTTATGTGATAAAGCTCATCCGAACACCCATAAAGGAGCTCGGAGAGACACAAGCTCAGAGGAGCACAGGGGCACAAAGGCAGGCAAGAACCCAAATTAAGGACTCCTGAGGAACAAACTCTTTGCCTGGGTCCCTCCAGGGCTGTTCCAGCAGAGCCTTAGCTCCAACAACCAGATGTGACGCTCATCACCATGAGCACTGGGAGCAGCTCTCCAGATCACGTTTTCGACTAAGGAGCTGGCTAGGAGCGGGATATATCGAGCGATGCAGGGGAAAAGCTGTTCATGATCACACAGGACTTATTATGGGATGTTTAGGGGAGGGGGAAGAAAAGGTGGGGCAAGGGAGGGGTTTAGGTGATTTGGGAGGAACAAGAGTGAAACAGAGGGGTACAGGAATAAAAAGGGCCAGTCCCATGTAAACAGCTGGTTGGTCAGTTCATTTGCCTGGCCATGCCCTGTGCCTGACCAGGGCAGTCTGTCCTGTCTTCTTCTTCAAGTCCTTTCCAGCCCTTCCCTGGGTGAGGGCTCTCTATTCCATGTGTGCATGGGTGTGTACACAGGGGTGTGAGTGCAGCAACAGGTCAGGCCATGGGTTGGAGGGCCCATGTGTCCCTGGTGCCAGTGACTGGAGTGAGTGTGGGTGTGTGAGTGACACTGTGAACATCAGTGGAGATCAAGCTGGACGAGCCGGTGAGCAGGTGACATGACCTGGGGGCTGGGTGTGAATGGGTCTCTGAGGGCCAGCTCTGGCTGTGAGAGCACCCAGGTGTCTCTAAAGGCACGAGCACGGGGTGGGAGTCAGCTACGGGACCAGGGGAGTCCTGGCTGGCTTTGTGTGTGTGACAGACATGCAGGGAAGCACTTAAGAAAGCCAAACCTGCAATGAAGTTAAAATTGGTGAAGTGTGGAAGGGCACCAAGAATGGCGTCTGCAGGCACATCCACAGCAGAACAAACAGCAAGGAAAACATGAGGCAGCTGCTCAATGGGGTAGGTGACCTAGTCTCAAAGGACACTGAAAAAGCAGAAAGTGACTCAAAGCTTTCTTTGACTTATTCTTCACTGGCATGGCCTGTTCTCAGGACTCCGAGGGTCTTTGTGCCTACAGTGCCCAGGTAGGAGCCTTGGGGAGAAAATTGCTACCCATAGTAGAGGAAGATTGAGTTATGGATCATTTAAGCACACTGGTTGAATAAAAGTCCCTCTGAGGGTAGTAAGGACAAGCTGGCTTACATCACTGCAAAGTCACTCTTGTCTTTGAGAGGTGCCTTCCAACCTACATGACTCTATAATTCTCTGAAGCTACAATTTTGTGATAATGATTTGCAAAATGCAGACAGATCTCCATGTTTTCTAATGAACTGAAGAACTGTATCAGACAGGCCTCCAAAGATATTGGGATTTAGGGAACTGAAGACAGATGGAAATCTAGCTAATCTTTCCTTGAAGACAATAGCTGAAATCAATTATTTATAAGAGCAAATCTCCAGGTAGCTTAAGGTTGACTGTGAATGCAACATGCTGTGGAATATTATTTGTGCTGCCTAAATTTGAATTTTAAATGTCCTTGATAGACTGTCTTAGCCATCAGGTTTTAAAATAAATGTACCTAGTATGACTGACTGCTAAAACTCTACGGCCAGCTAACGATGTTATAAAAATAAAGCTTTCTTTCTAGTTACACATTAGCATTATGAAATAAAAAAAGGGACAGTACTATGTATGACAGGCCCTTCCAGAAAGAAAATATTTAGTAATTGCCATTCTTGGAAAACTCACAGTATCATTGAACAATGTAGCTTGGAAGAGACCTCTGCAGGTTATCTGGTCCCATCACTCACTCAAATCATGGCTAACTTCAAGGTTAGATTAAGTTGCTCAGGGTGTTCTCCAGTGGAGTTTTGAAAACCTTCATGGATGGAGAATCCAAAACTTCTCTGGGCAGCCACTCCCACGGTATTATTTTTTTTTTTTAATGTTTAATCAGAATTTCACTTGCTGCATTTTTTGACCATTGCCCCTAGTATTTTCACTGTGCATCCCTGAAAAAAAAGAGTATAGCTCCATTTTCTCTACAATGCCCTCTAGATAGCAGAAGAAACTATCCTTTCTGAATAACTTTCTGGATCTTCTTTTGGAAGATTTCTTGCTATAGCATGCAGAAGTGTCTCATGAAGAGTCGTGATGCTCAGGCTTTTACAACAAGGCTTCTGACACCCATCCACCAGTCATGTCAAAAAGATTTTAAGAAATTCTTCCTCTTACATGAATATTTTTGGAAGAAATAGATGAGATTAAGTAAAGATGTGATAAAGAACTACAGCATGGCTGTGTCAGGTTCAATTCTTCTCTTTTTTTTTTTTTTCCAAATGATTTCCATTAGGGATTTGCTAAAGCAGAAACAGTTGTGGACTGTTCAGTTCCCTTGAGTCCTTGAGTCCTAGAACACAATCTCTGTCTCACCCTACTCTGTCTTTCCAAATGTCCTTACTTTCAAATGGAAGATCACAACTGGAGAAATAAAGGAAGCCAAATAAAGGAAGTCTTTTCTTCTCATCAAACATCATGCTTTAGTATGGAGGAGAAATCTTTTATCAGTAAGGTATAAATTTTCCTGATTAGTAAATTAGCTTTCCAAACCTTTCTGATTGCCTGTATAGATAAGGTTTGTTTTTCTTTGTATGGATAATTACTCCTATTTGCCTATCTTCCTGTGAAGTTCTTCTTTAAGTAATGATTCCGGGATGTTTTGAAAGGCTTTTTTAGCCTTTGTATATATGTTAATTTTTCTGAAAACCTTTCTGATCAGGAAACTCCTACTGAACACCGCATAGAAAACTAGGTCCAATCTTTTACATGTTATTGTTTCACAGCAGGCTATGGAGATAGCATAAGGGATGAGAGCTTTTCAGGGCCCACAACAGAGCTTAAGATCCCTAAATTAGTGGCCTGCTTTTTCTATGAGGGTTGTGCTCTGCTGAAATAGCACTGGAAGGACTAGATTTTAAGCTGCTTGTTTCTAGGATGTGATTTATGGACAGTCAGATTATTTTGGTAGGATCAAGTACCTGGTGAAATACATTGACAGGAATATAGACGTATCCTGAGCTTTCTCAGAAGTGGTGACATCTGTCCTTCAGCTCAGATGTTTCAAACTGTGCTGCAGTTTTGACTGCTTTACAAATTAATAGCATTATGATGTGATGTGCCTTTAAAGCTCATGTCCAGGGAAGGGGTGTTAGGGAACAGCTATTCCTTCATCATGCTCCGCACAGCCGTGTGGAGTGCACTTGCACAGCCTAGTTCCTTTGCCCAAGTCTGTCCGATTAGCACTTGCTTCTCCGCTCGCTGCTGTGCGAGCTCGCTTGGAGCCAGTTGGAGCCATGACAGCACTGGCTGTGCTGCTCAGTGTGGGACAGGGTAACACACACTAATGACTGATTTTTTTTCTTTGTTTATCACAAACAAAGATCCCAAAGGATCCAAAACATTCTCCCTCTTTGGACCAAGCTTCTTCCTCCCATTTTTGTGCTTGTTTCCCTTGGCTGGCTCTCTTGAGTGTCGGGCCATCTGCTCCCTCCCCTTCGCTTGGAGAGCCTGGTGCTTGTATAGGTGCTTCCAAAGCTTTGCTGCTGCCTGAAGGATTTCCTGCTGTCACAAGTGCTTTTTTTTTTTTTTTCATTTTGCATTTCCCAATTTCTTTCTCAGCCAAAGTGATGGGTTTGTAACGAAACAAAGACATAGACAGGGTTTGTGCATTGATTTTCTCAGGGAGCAAGGCCACGTGCCGAGAGATCCCCTACGTAGGAACACACTGCTGGTGGGGAAGGGGGTGGAGTGGGGACACAAGCTGCAGAGTAGCTCCAGAACAGTTTGAGGAAAGGAGTTGCTTCATTCTTCTGTATCACCTTCACCTTTTTTTCATATGCCTATTTAGACATGTCAGAAAATGATGTCCTAGACAAATTTAAAAAAAAAAAAACCATATCCAAAGGTATAGCGTTTAAAGCATTGATATGCAGAGCAGGGCACCCACATTTAACGAATCATGCATTCAACATGAATCAGGCTATGAAGAAAATATTTCTTAATTCAAGACGTTTAATTTATACAAAATGGGACAGCTGCAATAGAAGAGTTTGCAAGAAAGTGAGAGCTATACCAAAGCTATGATCCAGCAGTGAGGGATCTTACCGTGATTTCTGATGAGGTTGCTCTACTTTTTTCTGTGCAAAATTTTTTCAAGGTTTAGTTTTAGTGCAGAGGAAAAGCAAATGCAGTAACCTCACCAACTTTCATGAAATCGAGTGCTTGTTTTCTGCCCAATACCAATTATTATGCTGCTCACACGTTCTGAAGGGAAATACCCAGCAAGCTCCCATCCCACTGAGGCGGCCAAGGAAACAAAGTTGATACAGAAGTATGCTCTGCAAGCACAGGAGTGTGTAAATTGCAAAAATTCTCTTAAAAGAACTGTAGGGGGTAGATCTGCCACTTGGAAAGGCTCCATGTGATGGTTCAAAGGTCAAAAAACAAGAAACTTGAAAAACAAGATCTTTCCTGCTTGCCAGCTATGCAAAATATGCTTTTGTATACACACATATAAATATTTGTCCAGGATTTGATGCTGTGGCTTCCTCGTTTATTTGTTATTCTTACTGTTCTTCTTTTTCCATGATATATAACATATACTTTGCTTGTCATCACTTCTTTTTCATATTATTCCAGCAGCTCTTTTTGTATTTACCCCACGCTAATGGGCAGTCATGGCAGAAAATTCATGGTGAAAGCCCAGAGCATTCACTCTGCTTTGTGGAAATGCCAACGCTGGATTTTCTGGCATCTTTCATTAAAACAAAAGGAGGAGTAGAATGAAGCGTGACACAGGCCAGCATGTCATACAGTTGGGATTTGAGATTGCAAGATTTTGATCGAATACTTATTTCTGCTCATTTGCTTCTTCACTTGCTGCTCTTCAAAACAGTATAGTGTGACCTAGGAGCTTTTCCAGACCTGTACCCTGACTTAGCATACCATATAGAATAGCTGTCATTTACTTGACTTTACCTGTTGCAAATGGGGAAAAAAAAGAGTCCTCCTGCAGTTTGGTGATCCAGTGTTAGCCAAATTCTTGACATATCATCCTATGCCTGCAATACCTGACATTCCTTGTTAATTATTTATCCAAGCACTCACTAGCCCCTGATATCAGACTGTATCAGGTGTAATCACTAAGAGATGCCCAGGCAAACACAGTTACTGGATGAAAAAATGCTGAGTCCTTCTTAATTATTGTAACTAATGGTATAACTCGAGTTACTCCAGATACACAGTTCTGGAGCATCCCCTCTGCCTGCACTTTGGGAACTTAACCACACTTACTGCTTCCATAGCGCAGAGGTATTCCTACTCAAATGGTCACAAGTCAAGGACTAGTTACTTTACTTCAGTGCCTATTACTTAAAGGCAATGTGTATTATTGAATATAATGTCCTCTTTCATTTTCCTTCTATAAAACTTCCAACATCGCAATTTTCCACTCACACCCTCCGCTAAAAATACGAAGTAACTCATCTGCACTGAGATCAGGTTCACCTTTGCTGCGAGTGGCAGGAAAGAGAGGAGAAGGTGGGCAACGAGGGGCTGCCCAGGCAGGGTGGACACCCTGGCACGGTGTGAGGGTACATATGTGCCACGCTCCCAGGCTCCAGTTCCCTGCGCTCCTCTCCCTGCCAGCCTGCACTTGAACTGCATGGCTGCAGTAAGGGAATCAGGGTCTCCTCTGAGCTTGCCTTTTTTAATTCACAGGGAACTGTAGGAAATGAAATGCCTGCAAATTATAAATAAAATCTGGCAGTTTATATTCTTCACCTCTTAAACAAGTAAGTAAGTTTATGAATAAATTTAGACTGCACAGAAGCTGGAATTAGGAAAAACCTGAAAATCAGAAAAACACTTCTAAAGTGCTTGAGCCACCCTAACATTTGCCTAAATTAAGATGCCGTGCCTCCCCACACTGCGCTATTTTAAACCAAAGTTCTTGGCTCTGCTAAAAGCACTTTACACTCTCTATTGTTGAAGCAGAATACAGCAGAATTATTTCTAGCTCATCCAATTGAAAGGAAAACTATCGAGAAAGTTAGCTTTCTTTGAACAGTAAGTATTACACAACTTGTTGAGGTTTAAGTTCAAGTTTCACTACATCTGAGGTTGCTGATTGGAAACACAGTCGTGTCAGCTGAATATCACATCAAGGCCAATATGACAAAAATAAACACCAGCAGTATAAAAAGAACAGAGAGGTGAACAAGTTGTCCTTGCTTTATTCTCTTAACTTCTTACTCCAGAGCACTCGAGAGTTTGCATTTAGAAGTAGACAGAGCAGGTATGAGCAGATCTATGTGTGTGCATGCGCATACAAGCTGAAAAAATGAATTATTATGAATTAGAGTTCGGCTTTTGTCAGAGACAATGACTAGAACACATGCAGCAGAAAAAAAAAGAAAAAAAAAGTAGGTTAGCAGAAGGGGGGTTTATATCTATTTCTATATAGGAATGAAAAGTGTGACATAACTGAGTTCTTAAGTGATCCACAAAATGGGCAAAGACAGGAAATACTACCTTAGTATCAGTGGCTGCCACAGGTCTGTCTGCAGAAATACCAAGCGCCTTGTAATGCTCCTGTACATGATGCTTTCAGTTGCCACGAGTAGTTGGATATTAACAGATCTACACAGGATTGTGGCATCCAACAGGATTCAAAATGAAGTGACGTACATATTATTTTCATAGTAAACATTTTCCCCCTTGAATTCAGGTCTGGAAACAGCTGGTTTTGCAGTGCTGCTAGTAGAAGTATGAATGTATGAAACATTCTGAAGCCATATTTGAAGCACCCTGCTGAACATTAGCAGGCTTGCATGAGTTTAGGTAGAAGGGCAGATACCTTTTAGATATGATGATTTCTCCAAATTTGCCACAGCCGTTACATGAGACATTGCTAATCAGAGCATTTACTGAGTGTTCAAGACAAGAGCACAGGCATATGTAGCTGATTCTCACCACTAAGTGTAAAATATATGTGTAAATAGCACTACTTGCACACTTGTAGGTGTAGAAATAAATGAAAAGAGATATAAGGGATTCTCTTGCTCACAACTTTTTGTGCATGTCTCTCCCTCCAGGAGTAACAAATGACCCTATTGTTTCTCAATTTGCTGACACTTCTGCGCCTCTGCTTCCAAGATGCCAGTCACACTGTTCTTTTGCACAGATCAAAACCATTCTAAAACTCAGAACAACTGATCCACGCTCAGCTTGAAATTTCCTGCCTTTAAGATTTCAGGAAGCCTATATATCTAAACTTTGCCTTCTTTTTTTTCCCAGATGCATTAGTTGGTTAGCTAAAAATCTTTAGGGATGTTCCCAAGCCTTTCCAGCAAGCTTGAGACATTTTATTCAAAAGATATTGAAAAAAAAATTGCTGCCTTTGATACTGAGTAGAAGGAATGGGAAAAGAGGCAAGAACGTTAGAAATATGAAAACACTGGAAGAGGTTTCTGAGTGTGGTGTTCTTCATGTAAGGTTATGCAGTAAATAACCTCAAATTATTTGAATCATATCTATCCTACTCTGTATTTTACTGTTTTTTCAAAACAGAATTATTTAGCACTTCCTACAGTGTGTTTGGTATCATACACAATGGCCAGCACTGCCTGCGCTGCTGGAGTGGATTGCATCCAGAAGCTGGAAAGTTTTCATAGGCTGGAAAGCAAAAGTTGGCCAGCTGGGGTGCTTGGCTTGTGGATGGAAGTTGCCTAAGAGGCATATGGCTTGTTAATGGTATTAAGCTATTCTCTGAATCCCGGACACACTATAATATACAGGTCAATGGGTAGGACAACACTCGACCAAACGATGGCTGGGGCACCCATCTGTGAGCCTCATGTGCACTCCACAGCCTGCGGTCCAAAATGTGTCATGACGTGATCCGCTGTGGACAATTAGAAGATGGATCAAAATTGCTTGGGTTTAGTTATCTGAGCTGTGTCTGTGTTACAAACAGACCCCTCCCTTATTATTCTGGCAGCTGCTAAAGACAGCATCAAACAAGCAATAAAAATGAGGAGAATGTTGAAGGAACTAATCAAAGGACTAATGTTTCAGCATAGGTAAGGAAAAATTTTGCGGCATAATACAGCACAGATTTTAAAAGGTCTTTAACTTCTAATTTCAGTACTTTTGCATGTGTCTGAAACAGACACAAAAATCCTTCAAGCTGGAGCCTAAACCCATCTGTGACACAGGCAAACGCAACTATGTGTGTAAAGGGGTTTGCATTAAAACCAAATTAAAGATTATTACAGGAATGGAAGCCAGACAAATAAGCAACAACAACATATTTTAGTTATTTTATCTTTCAAACATACAACATGATATAGTTGTACCAGGGACCGAACGGACGTAAATCTACTATGGAGTCCTAAATCAGATGCACTGAGATAACAGAAACATCCTATTCCAGTTTCCTGACAACCAGCTAATATAAACACAAATAAAATAAATAATACAGAAGCTAACAGAGAATGGGCAGCAAAATTCTACTTAAAGTTATTTTCTATAAGAACAACTATTTTTTTCCAAAGATTTATGTGTTATCTTGGTAGCTGGATGTCTTGGTGGTTTAGAGCAGCACCTAGCTGGAATACTTAGATAATTCACAGAAGTAACACAAGAGATCTTCAAGATGGCATCTGCTGTCTCCTCAAGATATTCTGAAGCATGCTAACTGAGTTCACTGCAAGCAGGCAGATGTCTGACTTGGCAGGTTCTTGTCTGAATTTGATATGCCATAAATCACATCATGGTGGAAAACCCATGGAGCTTTCTAGACCTGGTATTCCTGACTATTGGCTACCCACTGGCCAGGAAAATGCCATCTGAGGAACAGCTGTGCGGATGATAAGCAATCGATAATATGTGGTAAAATGCTGTATGGAAGTATGCAAGCCAGAACCTCTCTTTATGATAGCTTCAGGTAAGTTTGGCCCAAATACTGGACCCCTTATGAAAATGAGTTTAATTTTTCCACTGTACCAAGTAAGCAAGCTAAGCTCTATCTCATCTGAATTAATATTTCCCCTTCCCAATACATGAAAATCAGACACAGCTTCCACGGCCAAATGCTAGGATTGTTTTTACAAACAAGCAAGCTGTGTGGGAGATGTATGACAGGCATAGTTTCACTTTTCTTTCTGAAATATGTGAACAGGAAGTATTAGTCTTAGTTTAATTCTGGAGAATAAGGATAAGGGGAAACAGCAATAGATTTCTTCTATTCAAGAAAAGGAAATGAAGGGTGAGGCTTCCTAGAAGCAGTAGAATAATTTTTGATATTAAAAGTAGTTGGCGTCTAGATAGAAATATGCAGTATTTTAATATGCAGGTTTGCCAGTCCCAGAACTAGGGTGAAATTGCAGTTAGAAATTAATTAAAGCCAAATTTCTAGCCAGCTAAGGCAAACAGAGGATATGGATTCAGTTGATTAACTTAGTACACTAAAGCAAATCTGAACAAAAAGCCTACAAAGGAAATGAACATGAGCTTGTTCCAGCTGCCTCCTCTGTTTGAAGATATAGGTCCTCTTTGTGCTGCTGGTGCAGATCTAAAGAAAAGAAAACAAATAGGATGTTCACAGCACAGAGCTGAGTTAGGATTCTTTTAAATATCAGGGGTTTGTTGCCAAGGATGAAGTTTGCAGTCCAAGTGCTAAGCTAGAAGTTTCTTTGTAAGAACTTGCCACCAGATTCCTTTTGGCTGTCATGATTTTATAAACAGGATATCTGTGTGCCAAACCCTGGGAATGCTCCTTTCTACCTTAATACCTGAGCCTCCTTGTCTCTCCTCATCCATTTACTGTCTCTGGCTTTGTTCTTGAGACTGTATAGAGCTCTTCTAGACCGCAGTGTTCCTAGAGGTCTATATTTTTACAGCACTTCATACAACAGTATCCATATCGATTTCTAAGTCTCCCTGACATTGCAATAATGCAAGTAATAAATACCACTACTAACACGTTGCATCTGGCTTCCTTTCTGCTTATGTTTGTAAGCCGTCTGTGCCATCTAGTGGGTATTTTTTTAGTTACAAGTTTTCGTCAAACATCAGGGTGTCAACGAACCGAAGTCTAAATTTTGACATAGCAGGACCGTAGTTCAAGTCTGGAGAGGAGTCAAGGGGCACTAAGACTACCCAGTAAGCCCCAAGCACACTTCAGCACATTCAAGCCATCTCTCTGCTACCCTGACACAGCCTCTCCTTTGGTATGCTGATGTAATAGGAGCTGCAGTGACAAAAAACAGTCACTTGCACAACTCTGATGTTTTTGGGCTCGGGACATGATTCTCCGGAGGCTGAGAAGCCAACTATTGGTCTTGTAACAGCAAATAGCCATTGTGAAAGGGGATGCCACAGAGCCTGCATGCCTACTCTTACTATTTATTATGGAAGTAGGAAAATGTAGCATGTGTACACTGAGTACACACTATGCAAAGGAAGCCTTTTCTTAACAGAGACATGCTCTTAAAAGTGATACCACTACTGACCAAACTCTTCTTATGTCAGTTAATGGACCATCAGAGAGTGGGGAAAACAGAGAAAACAAATCTGGAAGATGATAATGAAATAATTTATATACATCTGCTTAAGGCTCTTTCTGAAGGGGCATCTAATTTCAATGGAGATGTTATTTATTGCAGAGAAGTAAATAATTTGGGAAAGAGTGTAAGTATTCATTGGCTTAAAGTATTTTTAGCCACTTAAATTTCAGGGAGAGGCAATGATAGTTAGCATTCCGATTGGGAAGCTCTGTCTTGATTAGGGATAACATAGATGAGAAGTGAATCAAGGCTAATACATTGCCAT
This sequence comes from Stercorarius parasiticus, assembly GCA_013396915.1. Classification (NCBI taxonomy): domain Eukaryota; kingdom Metazoa; phylum Chordata; class Aves; order Charadriiformes; family Stercorariidae; genus Stercorarius; species Stercorarius parasiticus. The sequence continues at coordinate 921,251 of VWZL01004189.1, forward strand.
GCATACAGGAGGGAATAGAAGACTCAGGAAGAAACAGAAAGACACAAGGAAACATTTCCAAAGGAGGATGATAACAGCTGAGTGGCTTAGGAGTTACCCCAGGAAAGGATGAAACTGGTGCTTAGAATACGCTAGTGATCATGTTAATTTAAGTACCGACATAGATGGAAAGGAAGGGGTGGCTGCTCCCCTGCTTACATACTGCAAGCGCTACGTGGTAATAGTGGAGAACTGGTATGCTCATCCCTTAGGTGAAAGAAAAAGACATTAATGGTTTCCAAAAGCCTTTTCATCCACATTTCCTCAGCTGAGGAATGTACCCACATCACAAAACTTTGAGGGAAATCGTTTAAAACCTGGGAGAAGAGAAAAATCTTCTGTTAAGAGGTCACAGTATTATATGTTTTAAAGTCCTGTAAAGTGCTTTTTCCTCTAGTTTGTTAACATTGTCATCATGTTCACAGATGTGATTTTGCATGGGACAACTGTATTTTCCTTTCACACGTGAATAAAAGCTTTACCGTTCACTGGCAGAACAAGGAAACCCTATTTTAATCCACCATGCAAGCGGTATCTAGTAACAAACAAATGCCTTAACACGCCTGGAAGCCTGTTCTATGATCAGCTACCTAGGAGGAGTCTGGAGATATCAGTGGTATCTAAAATGCCACTGTTTTCATCACATATTTATAGGCTGGTGCTGGGATATAATTTGGATGTAAGAATAAATGTTGTCGCAGCACAAGATGAGTGAAAGCTTTCAGTGACCAGCACGAAAAAAGAATACTCACTTTCTCTGTAAGGGTATATTAAAAACTGAACATATGCTACAGAAAGTGATATACGCCTCCTTTTCTGTACTGCATGAAGCACTACTGCCACACACAGCAAGGCAGGCAAGCAGGAGTCGCACCTCTCTGCTGCCATAACCAGGGACAGCAAATCAGGTTTTTCATAGCAGAAGTTATCGTTGCAGCATTAGATAGGTATTAACACACGAAATATTTTCACGTGCTTGAATTATGACAGAAAGGACAGTGTGAGATAGGATGTGGCCAAATGTATGGATTATGCATAAAAATAATATAACTAGAGAACAACTTTTATGCATCCTTCAACTTTTATGGATCCTGCAACTTTCCAAACTGTGAGGAAGTTTTCACATTCAGATGTTCAAGTACCTTATGTGTACCTATACATGCAACAGCATATAGGTTATGAAACTTAGCCACAACTGAAAACAGTCATCTTTAGTGTACATTCGCTGAAATGCATCATAAATTAATCTAATCCTCTTTATATAATAAAGAAAAATATGGATAGGAAAGGAAACTATTAAAATTATTGGGAGTGATGCTTGCTAATTAAGAAAGTTGTGTCTTGGATGTAATCTGCATTCTCTGCAGATAACCTGCTGGCCCAAGGTAAATACGTTAAAATATAGAAATTGGGTGGGCACACAAAATGGAAGATTAAAAAGAAACTTCCTCAAAATTTGGAACCAAAAGTTCCAGTAGCTGGAGAAGCGTCCTTTAGGTCTGTTGCCATTTGACCTACAATTTCATTGTTCAAGGAAGAATATTAATAAAAGCAATTTCAAATTTGTAATAGATTTTGCATCAGAACACTGATATTTACAAACTTCATTCATACCATCAGTGATATACAGTACGGCTGTGTGATCTATTAGAACTGATTAACACCTAATTTGGAATAGCAGGTGCTCACAGACAATTATGCACAATTTGTAGATAGAAATACTCAATACACAGTAAGTAATAAATTCAAGAATACTGTATATTGTGTATGGGTGATACATAATAGACGATAGAGGTGGAATCTGTCGAACTGTTGATTTCTGCATTATTTATGTGATTGTAATGACACTGATGATGGACTGAACTTATTTTACTTACGATGAAAGGGTACACTTAGAATCATCAGGGTAATCCAGGCAAAGTAAGAACATTACAGACCTGTGGAAAATATCATTTTATTTAGCATCTTTCAGGCAGAAAACTTAGGAAAACAAATGAAAAAACAAAACAAACTCTAACAGTATTATCGTGTCTAAAGCTTCCCTTCAATTACATTTATCTTAAAATCTGCTGTGAATAACTACAGCTGTGAATACTACTGTGAATAACTAGCAATTCTGCAGACATGCAACAGTGTTTTTAACTGTTGTTCAGATTTTTCAATCCAAATACAGACTTTACAGTGAAGTGGAATACATGAGGCCATCTTCTATGTCTGACATTGGGTAAGTACAATGTTCCACTTAATTATACAGTTATACAATACGGTGTAGTGTTTTGTTCAATTCATGGCTGAAAAATGCTAAGGCTGAAAAATGTGACATCACCCCTCCAACGTATCAGTCTCCTACTGAAGACACAACATTAATGGCACTTAAGTATCAGAAGGTAAGAAATCATTTAAAATACATGCTTCTGCAAATACGGCATATTAATGAATGATCTTCACTTACTTGTAATTGTCAGTGCAGGTGACATCATAACCAAGGGTTTTCAGCCTGTTTTCTAGTATCTTTACAGTATGAGTTCCACAGGAATCTCTGTGAGAAAGGATTTTAATATTATTGCAAGTCTTTTATTATCTAATGTCCTTTCACTGAACTCGATGGAATTAGTAAAGTAAATCCCCATTACTTTGCCTCTTCTATACTCCTTAACACCTATGGAAAACTGGTGTATATTGCTATTTATTAATGCTTCATTTTCTTACAGTCATTTAATATTTTATAGTCAGTTTGCAGAGACTGGAAGATTGGCTTCAGCCAGTGTAGCATTTGCAGATTCTATTAACCAATATTCCCACCTTTAATATTTCACTAGACAAACAGAAAAAGATCTAAATAGTTTTGTAAAATAATAATTGTTTCATTTGTAATATTCTTTGGCAGCTATTTAGGTAGTGCTAAAGTTGATGCTAGCTGGCTTTACAGAATAAGTTGGTTATAACTAATTAGAATTATTCCTGTTGTTAGAAGCTTGTCCTCTTTCTTGAATACAGAACAATAGAAAAACACAAGGAGAGAGAAAAAACCAGAAACAGTCCTAAACGCAGCTTATGTGTCTAGCACTGATTTTTTAATTTGTGGTCCAATTAGCAAAAGAAAGTTTAGCATAGTATAGAACCTACTGAGACCTCGAAAACTTGCACCAATGTCAAGTATTAAGGTCAGTGCTACTTACACATTGGTCACTAAATACTCATGACTCTAAAGAAATCATATGGGGACCAACAAAATCATTGTAAAAGCAATTAATAAAAATACACAAATATTCCCATGCATCCAGACAAGCACAAACTGAAAGATAAATTAACATCCAGTGCTTTTCTTAATTTTTCATTGTAATAAGGGTGACCTTTGCAGAGGTGAGCTGTACGGGTTTTTTTTTTTCAAAATGGATGATTCTTTGATTTAAAGAGAAAGGCTGAGAAATGCTAATCTGAACTATGCTTCATAGACTCCGCAGCACTATGTGTAAAATATGTGGTCTGGGTTGGCCATGCCAAAATTGAATGAAAGAGAAGCAAAAGGAGATAGGAAAGAGAAGAGATGAGACGTCAAAGGGAAATGACACAAAATGAATGGATACAACTGAAAAGCACTGAGTAGCAAGAACAGAAGCCTCATGCTCGTAAGAATGCAGATGACGTCTGGGATTCAGTCACCAGTGGTGGATATAGTGACATCTGAGACCATTTCTCTGGACCTTTTCAGCCAGGGCAGTTTTAACAGCAATGAAGTGCCACCAGGTTATATTAAACTGCAGGGACCCTGCACATGGTTGGGATAAAACTGACTTCCTCTGCTCCTCTACCCCCGACTCATCTATGTACATTTGTAGGACCCCACAAAAGCTATAATGAACACACTATTTAATTCTTCCTTTAACCAATCCCAAACCAGGCCTAATTTCTGGCCTAACGATTTCATTTTTTTAACTTCATAGTCCATTTTCCATTATGTTTCTGTTGAAAATTGTTACTTGGTCTTTGGCTATCTACTAACAGGCTATTCTGTTTGGACTAATCAGTTTTGTATTGTTTATTGTTTGTTTCGGGTTTTTTTATATTAAATTAACAGCAAAATTAGACCATTTTAAAGCCTACTTTTTATTATTAGCTTGATTTTAAGTACTGAGAGAAGACAAGCCCCCGGTGATATTCCTCTGCTTCTACTAGTTTTCAAACAGTTAGTATGATAGATGAAAATGAAAAGAATGCATATGTCAAGGCGAAAGAAATATTTCATGTCAGCTTTTAATCTAAAACTCAGATTGATGCTTTTCTTAGTGAACCTGTATGTGCTATATCTTCACTCAAGATCTGAGATCCACACACACCTCTCTCTAACTAAGAGTGGACTCCAGACCTAATATTAGAATTTATATTTTGTCTAATTCTGGTATTTCTATACCCTTTGGGAATGGCAGGGTTTGCCTTCTGTGTTAGTGAAAGCATCTAAAATATTTTTAGTTTAATTGCTATGAAAACATAATCAAACTGAAAGATAAGGTGAAATTTTAAAGACAGGTCGAAAAAGGAGTAATTAAGTTTTTTTGAAGACGTAACTTACATATCTGCTCCTTCAATATCATCCACAACCCAGATGACAATTTGTGAGATTTTATCTTTCTGGAGGTTAGGTATTTCATAATCTGCAAAAAAACTGATTCAAGAAACAAATTTTTAGAACTATAAAGAATGTGAAAAAGAAATGATCTTTTTCCCCTTTGCATTAATCAAGGCTCTGATCCTTCTGTGAGATATGGGGTTACTCAATTTTACATTTATATCTTCTGATTACAATCAGACTCAACACAAAGAAGAAAAAATCTGATTCACATTCTGAATGTTCTCAAAGGTCAAAGGCATTTAATCAGAAGTTTTGTTTTCATATTCTTCGTCTTAGAGGGGCTCAGCTGAAAAAAAGTTACAACTTAGAGGTGAACCAAATTTAAGTGAACTTTAAAAAAGGCAAAAGCAAACCAAAAAGCATTTGATACTTAGTAAAAAAGAAAAAAGTCATTCTTGTAGTTATAGCTTTTAGATACATTTTTTCTTTAAATAAAAAAATAACAACAGCCTCAAGAAAAATATATTTTTAGGTACAAAATCACAGCAACAGTAAAATGAAGTATTTGTCTAGGATACATAAGATCATAAAGGAGAAACTTCTAGACGTGTCCATCCTTTGCCTAGGGAATTTTCCACTTTATCACTTTGTGTAAATTGACTTTGATAGGTATTTAAATAACAATTAAAATAATAAAATGGCAACTAAATAATAGAATCATAGAATGGTTTGTGTTGGAAGGCACCTTAAAGATCACCTAGTTCCAGACCCCCTGCCCTGGGCAGGGACACCTCCCACTGGACCAGGTTGCTCAAAGCCCCATCCAGCCTGGCCTTGAACACTTCCAGGGATGGGGCATCCAAAACTTCTCTGGGCAACCTGTGCCAGTGTCTCACCACCCTGAATTTAATTTTTTATGAGACGTAGGCATTTCAAAGCCACAGATTTCTAACCCTTACAGCAAGATGTACTGTAATGACTTCGAACCTTTTAATTCCTTTTTTTTTCTTCTCAGAAAGCTTGTAAGGGCTGTGTCTCCACTGAATGCTTGGTCCAAGCCTGAGCCTAACTATGCGCTCTAATTTGCCTATAATGGGTCTTCTTAAATGTCTACATCTGGTCTGCAGTGTCTCTTAGCCACTTCAAATGCTCTGAGACCCACCCCCCAGACTAGAAGGGACTGTTAGTTGTCACCTCCTGGATGAGACCAGTGATGTCAATGTGACCACCACTCTGTCCTCCTGGTGCCTGCAGGCAAACTACAGGTGCTTTGGCATGGAAGCTCTGTTGGCAGCCAGCTGAGACCCATTCATGAAGTTACCAAGTTAATATAAACTTCTGAAGAAGTGGAACATGAGGAGGCGGATACCAACAGTTGCCCTCTCTGGTCAACTCCAGTTAGCAGTGGCTAACCAGAGACCAGTAGCAGCAACAGCAGGGTTGGCTGTCTGTCCAAGGTGTCCAAGCCTGTCTTAAAGACATAGTGAAAAGACAACCAAAAATAAAGATTCCAATTTTTTTTAACTTATTTGCCCATTCATGCATATGTTATTGCCAGCAAAAATGCAGCTTTCTCCAAAAGGTAAATAAATCTTTTTTCCAGAGATGGACCTTTTTGGGGGGTGGAGGTAAGTAGGTAGTAGGGGTTTTGGAACAGATGGTTCCTGTTTCTCTCCTATCTAGAGATAAAATTAAGTTTTCAATGATTATTTTTAGTCCTCAGTGAGCACACAGGAGTAGGATCTGTTCTATGGGGTTTTTAAAGACGTTTTTTTGATCTGCCTTGGACAGGACAGTTGCTGAGGTGAGAAAAGATGAATTTTTCATCAAAGGTAGGCAGTTGCTACAGCCACATATTCAGTAAAAGTGCTTAAGGGTGTATTTTTACAACATATTATAAGCTTAGATGAACTTATACATAGTGGTACACCTATAAATCAGGGAAAATACATCTGTCCTTAATATACAAGGGAGTAAGGAGAAGAGGAAGTTAATCCTTGCTATTACCCTTCTCAATGATATTTTTTGCTTTCTTAATCCACAATGGATCTCAAGCTACTTCCTCTCTTGGTCATGGAGAAATAGCAGGACCAAGCACTTCCACTAGACAACTTACAAAGTTTTCTCCTAGGCCCGACAGAGCCTATGCTCCCTGTGATGTCCTCTCCTTGGCAGTGTTCCTGAATAGAAATTTTGTAATACTCATTTTTTTTAAGACATACACATTTTGTCCCAGTATGTTGGCTGGCTTGAAGGCTACTTTCAAAGAGCATTTATCCTGCTTGCCACAGCAGTTTGTAAAATGCAAGAGTCAAAAGGATTCTTTCCATCCATTTCATGTTAATTCCTACAGCTGGGGGCAATTAGCAGTTGCCCCACAACTCAGCAGACTTTGATGTAACAGGCTGTTTCAGCCATGCTTTGGGCAGCAGAAGACCCAAACAACTGGCTGACTTTTTTTTTGCCAGCGTAAGACCTTGTACACATAAATAAGTCAGTTTTCTTACCCTGGGTCTGGATAAGCTCCTCCAACAGAAGAACCATTCAATAAGACGTGTATCACCCCAGAACTCTGCTGTGCATACTGCAATACATGACAATTATATTTTTTTTCAGAACTCATCTTACACACTTGTCATATGATTTGGCATTGTATTGCAAGCAAAAATGACCAAGGAAAGAATTTTACCAAGAATATCAGAATTCTGAAAATAATATGAAACTAGCACCCTAGCAGGTCACTGCAGTACAGAGGACAAGAACTAAATAGCCAATGCATTAATTCAATGCATCTTCTCAAACTATTTTCTCGCACCTATAAATAGTTACTTCAGCATAGGAAGAAAGCATTTTGGTGCTTTGTGTTGGGCGTGGCTGTCAAATGTCACTTAGGACCTGTATTCAGTAGACAACTAGTGTGATTATTGTGCTTAGTATATGCTTAATATATATTAACAAAGCCAACACAGAATTTTAACACATTATCTAGCTAAGGTGAAAGTTAGGTTCCTCTTGCTAAGACACTATTTCCAGGCTAAAAAAGTGTATTTGTATCAGAGGAAATAATCTAGCACGGTTACAGACTTCAATCTGTTTTAATCCAGCCACGTTTTCCTGAACCACCCAGGACACACTCACTAATGTTTGAAGTCATGCACTACTTACAGTGATTGACGCCATCCTCCAGAAAGATTCCACCGCGTTGTTTTCGCATTCCTGTGTGGTAGGGCAGGATTCATAGTCCAGTCCTGTAGGAAGGCACATGATTTGTGCTATTAGAGAGATGATAATGGCCATAAAAAGTGACCTTAGAAAGCAATTAAATATATTTGCGCACTACTCACTGAACATACCAGATGGTCTGACATAACACTGAAAGCTGGAAGTTGTATTTTTTTGTATTATTTTCCATCCTTTGCAGTTTACACAAACAGTGACGTGCTGTGGATTCAATAATTTGGCTGAAACGACTAACTCTATACCTAGGATGCAGAGAGCTCCTCATTCAGAGGACTGCAAAGCAGGTTTATCTCCTGTGCAGCACTGTTTAGATTTCACTGTGTTCCCCTGACTGCAACGTTAAATATTCACACAAAACAGGACAGAACGAGACAGTGAAGCTATCCCTAATTTTTCATGGGGTGAGAGCAAAATTAGCTCCTCCAGAACACAGCAGTCAGTCTCCATTATGGTTTTACAGACAGATGTTTAATATAGCGCTCATCGTCTTACCAGTGCTGTCGGCCTGCCCACACCAGTTCAGAAAATCTGCAAAGAAGCCAAACAGAGTATCACCCAGAGACATGTAGCGACGGCCTCTGCCAGCAAAGGTATTGACTAGCAGCTGATTATTTTCCCAGAAGAGAGACTATATATAAAAAGGAGAAAAAAAAATAGAGAAGAAATGAACCATCACTCGTGTGTGGACACAATGAGATTACGGGGTGTTGAAAACAGTTTAAAACATGTTTTGGTATTTCTTTCAAAATAAAGCTAATAACCAGATATGTTAGCTATCTCTTTAGGGGAACGAAGTTTGTTTTTTTTACAGTCATGTAAATTCTGATCACTAGAGGCTTGAGGGCATTCATACCATGATGGGAATGGAGATAGACCTGTATTAAATAAGGTTGGGCCTAGCTTTGCCTTCCTCAGCAGACAGATTTAGGGAAAGGAAGAAAAAAGGGAAGACAGATATTTTTAAGACAGATATATCTTACCAAAATTCTCTCACACTGCTATGTTGGCTTGTGGTGTGAAAAAATCACACGTTGAGCTGTTATTTCTGTGTTTGCAAAACTCTTCCATGAATTAAACTATGTTGACAGGAGTATTTATTCATTTAGTTTGTGTCATTTAGAGATAAGGAATAATTGTGCTAGAGGAAAAACTGCCTTAAAGCACAACCTTTTAGAGAATGCCAAAGCACACATTCTGATGGAATACGATGGCACGAAGGGCTGTGGTGTTTGCACTTTCATAGTTGTCTGCAATTGCCAGCACCTCAAACCCTTACTGTTTTCTAGCATATAACGGCATCTTATCTCATTTCTGCTTATGCTTGTTTAACATGTTGATATTTAACATGTCATTGCCCTGAGACTTGGCTGTGAAGAGTGGAAGCAAAAGACGATAGCAGGCACAGTTTTTGCAGGCAGACCACCTAACTTGAGGAAAAGTAGAAGTGGAAGTTCAGGGACTACAACAGAGCTCCCAGCACAGCAGGAAAAATGGGGAATCTTTGGTATGAAAACAGAGAAGTTGATGAGAAGTTACTGCATAAAATAAATGCAAACACATTGAAAAATGCCATCAAGCCTGAGCCTTGTTCGTAAACTACAGACAGGCCAAAAATAGTGAATCATGAGTCATCCACAGAATGACTCCTGGTCAATTTTGAACTGTGTCATGGAAAATCTGCTGGATGTCGCAGGACTCTTAACATAACATTAGTAATCATTACCTTGTTAGGTGGAATTGTGTGCAATGACAGGTTGATGAATAATTCATAGTCCTTAGGTAGAATGCTGCAAGGATCCTTGTTAATAAATGCATTTTTAAATGCTTCCCATATCTCTGAACAATTCTTCTCACTGTAATAATTGAAACAAACAAATAGCAGAATTGTTTTTTTCAGAGCACAGCAAGAAAGTAATTTGTTCCCAACTTCTTCACATTCCCAAATTAAACCCCCCACAAGTTTAAGATAGAAAACTGAAGTTAGGGTGGTAGAAAACTTGCAACCTAGGAAGAGCATATAGATCTTGTCTTTTCCTGACTCCTAACAGCAGCAGATTAGGAAGGAAAGCAAGGAAAATATTAGGATTTACAGTGTAGAATTAGAAATACATAGAAATTCAACAAAAATCTTGGAAGGTACTGTATACGCAGTAAGCTTGCTACCCAACACTGTAGAAACACTAAACACTTTGAAATCTTCCATATTCAAAAAGCCATTTCAATTAAAGCGTAGCTAAATGTGCAAAGCTACTGAAATATAAAACTACTCTTACAATGTCAGATTCAAGTGCAGGAGGAGTTACTAAAAAGTTTCAATGGTAGAATAACGGTTTTGAGAGAGAGATGCCTTCTGTATATAGGCCCTAGGATTATGCAGTTTTCCTTGCTGGAATGAGTACCGTGACCGTCAGACACATACTGTCACTGTGCAGTGACTGTGAATCCTACAGGAACGTTAGGATTCTACATTTAAACTGCTTGTGAAAGGAGGCCTGAAATAAGATACTAGGCTCTGCGCTTCAACGGTTCCCTTCTGCCAGCTCTGCCTTGGGGACAATAATCTCCTGCGGAAGGACAGGCCAGGCCATCCAGGGATGGAAGTGTTTTATCTCTCTGGATTTGCAGGATCTCATCTGTCACAACTCTGAGCCTGCCTGGAGTAATTAAGAAGGGAATTGCTGCTTTTACCACCTTCCCACAGTACCTTCCCTACATACTGTGTGACAATGTCTATGCTGGGAACACTCTGCAGAACAGAATAATGTATTTTATGTGCACACCGCATTCCTAATGCGCACAGCTGTAATTGCAAAGCTGTAGCTTGAACAACAGTAGTCCTGATAAGTAAACCAAACTTTGCCGTTAGGGTGTTTTGCTCGTTTTATGTCATCCATAGACTGTTGGGTTTCTGCTGGCGCTTCTCCTCATGAGATTCTTTAAAGAGCTTCTTTGTGATGCTGAATGTCGCAGATACTTTAAAAGACCCCTTGTGATGAGGTACGTAGCTCCCATGCAGGAAACAGACCACAGATTCTCTTACAGTAATCTCTAGTCATGCTTCCAACAACTATATTAAAAAACCCACAATATTTCGTAAGCAAATATGGGATCTTGATCTGAAAATCTTTAGTGATACAGTATGACCCTTGATCAGGAGTTCCAATGTTTAAATAGCCTGACTTGATAAAAGGATTTGCACCCTATTTCTGATTTCAGGCTGTTAAACTTCAGCTTCTGACAACCATATATACTTAACTCTCTTTCTGCTAAAGAGCTGTCTACTCTAAGCACTCACTTTTTCATGCTAGTACTTGTAAGTTATGATCAACTGAACTCTTAACATCTTTCTTGACAGTTGAATCCAGCAGTAATTTTCTGGTTAATTCACATATTGCATTTTTTTTCTTCATGTCTTCTCATCCAGGTTTGAACATCTTGTAAATCAAAAAGATTATTCTGCTCTGTTACTCAAAATTTCTTAGCTGGCAAAAATACTTTTTGAAACTACAGGGTGGGGAAGGACTGTAGTTCAGGACAATTCCTCCCAATCTTAATAGACGCTATTAAGTCATATTAGATTTATTTCATACTAGTCAGTTAAAAAATATGCTTTCAAAACTTCCATTATATACTACAAATAAAGAAATATGGGGGAAATGCACTGCAGGAACATTTTTGTTATACAGCATACTCCTATTAGAAAATTTCAAATATGATTTTCATTCAAATCCCTCACTTCTACATGATCATAACATTTTGTAAAATGCATCTTCTAACTGCCATTTTGCATGTTCTGTTTTAATGTTAAGCGAAAGTTTTTCTTATGTTTCTATAAACATCTTTATGTTTTAACTATGTTGCAGTGGAAAGACAGCCTTTGCTAGCTTCTTTTCTGTTAGCAAAGTATTTTTTAAAAACTATTCTATTTGCACATAAATTCAGAAGCAAAACCTATCCAGGTGGCCATGCCTCTGTAAAAGCTAGCCTGGGGGCAATTAAGAAACAGACAATGAACAGAAAGGGTTATAAATAATTAGAATATCTGTTTTGCAGCTGTGCAATATGAAATTTCCATTTTGTTTAGATTACACTATTTGCTTACAGACCTAAGGGAAAGAGAAAAAACGTAATAATATTAAATTAATTGTGCAGCTTTTCTTTTTTTATAATGCCATTTTGGGCCTTTATTCAGGAAAGCAGTACTAATCTCCAGCTTGGCTTCATGCTATTCTGAGAATGGATACTTTGATGAATGTGTTCAGACTTCCTAATTTTAAATTTATATTGTGAAAATGTCACAGGGATTAACTAGACCACAAAACTGTCATAAACATGAGACACACAGAAATACTTTCAAGAATATTGTATTTATATTTCTAAAAGCCCAAATTGGTTAACGATAAAGTTAACAATTCCATAGTAACAATTCTTTATGTTGCTCATTTTAGTCTATTCTGTATTACTATTAGTCATGTCCTGCTTCAGATACAAATGAAGGGACAGCTGCTGTTAACTCCAACAGGAACTCTACCTACTGCAACACCAGATTTCATATACCAACACAACTGTTAACTGACCAATGTTTTCGTAGTTTATAATATATGTTATACTGTAGGTGTGTTATAGTTAAAGTTTACTGGCACCTTCCACTCTGACGTGTTTATAAATTTGCCAAACTTGAATTTTCAGCTGAAATTTTAGTACCGTGGTTACTGGCATTAGGATGATTTTTTCTTTTATGAACCAAAACGCTTCTAAGAAGTTGAGAATGTTACTAGGAAGAAACATATTGTTTTGCCTTTGTTAAAAGCCACAAACCTGTTTTCAGTCCTGTATCTTCCTGTTTTGCAGCAGGAACTGAAAATGGGAGGTTGGGGGAAGGAGGTAATATTTGCTGATATTACACAACATAATCTAATCCTGTTTAAGACCACAATTCAGTGTTGCAGAAACACAGCCAAGCCCCCTCTGCAAATACTTCTTCAAACTATCATGAAAAATTTTAGTAGCAGAATAAAGGACTGAACCCCAGGAGACTGTCCTTTTTTTTTTTTTCTTTTTACCGAAGCCCAAACAATGTTAGGATGACAGAAAAAGCAGTCATTTTAGCAAAGTGTGTGATTTATCTCCAGTTCTGTGTAATTAACACAGACAATGAAAGCTCATAGGTAATCATACTTCATCAGTTGATTACTACTTGATTTTTCAGGTGGATGAGCTAAACAATCTCTTTCAGTACCATAGGATAGCAATAAAGTGTGGTGCTTTCCTTCTTACGTGACCTGACATACAAGGCATGCAAAGTAAAGCTGGTCTTCCCAGGAGCACTGTCAGATTTGGTACTTCAGAAATACCATCTCCACCATTCATTTCTGTGCAGTGTTCTCCTTACAAAACACTGTGGTGCTAGGGGGGGGGAGAAATGTGAAATAAAAAGTTGAAGGATTAAAAATCTTGCCTTAATTATACTACTTTTAGTAACATGACATCCGTCAAAGTTCATTGTTTTGTTTTCAGACAGCTACAAGCATGTTGGCTTCAACAGGATCACTACTTTCCTGGCTAGGAGCAAAACATCAAGCTTCTGGTTAATAACCATTTTGTACAGAACATAAAAAACTAATCCATAAACAAGCAAAAACTTACCCAACAGCAGGATTCACAATTCTAATATAGTCATAGCACCTTCCAATGGCAATACTTTCCAGGTTTTGCGTTGTACCTTCACCTTTCCATTTTCTTCCCTGCACTTCTGAGCAGCTGTTCATAAACAGAACAGAGAAAAGTAAGAGAGACAAAAGAAGGCTCTTCATCATGAATTCTTGACACAACCTAAGTTCCTAAAAAAAAAAAAAAAAAAAAAGGAGAATTAAATGATACAATTTAAATAGAAACCTGGAGGCTTAACATCTAATAATTTCAATACTGGCTATAGCTCTGTATGCAAAAGACGAAGTCAGACGGAAATGTGAACCTTGCTGGGGACTCTAATCTGTTTCCTGAATGATTGCAGCGCAGGGATACATCACTTCCTCATGGCTAACTGTTCCCCACTTCGGTAAAAATAGACTTTTAAGGCCATAATATTGCCACCTGGTGATAACTGGGAAGAATTACAACATATTTCAGCAAAGGGAGGAAAAAAACCCTTACCGCTTCAGTATTTTCAATGCCTTAGGTTCGCTTAACACTCATTGCCATGCTACATCTTCCTCAAACATCACAAGAGCTTGCAAGCAACATGTTTTAAACCAGTTTCTTTTCGTTTTAAAAGGGCTATACTTTCTGCACATATTTCTCTAATGGCTGAAAAAAATGCTGGAATGCATACCAAGAACAAAAAAATTGGAAATATGCACATCAAACAATGATTGCATAAATACCCAAATTCTCATGTGATCTTGTATCACACATAGGGGTAACACTAGTCAGTTCTTTTTCCACCTCTCCAATGGATACTGACAGTGACGTTTTGGTGTGATGACACACGTTCTAAAGTCTTCTTCATGAACAAAACCGCCTTGCAGGCAGAAATAAATCATAACGAGAACAAAAAGGATTAAGAAATAGTTCCTGTGCACTGAAGAAATCTCTTCAACTTCTGTTTACTCTCATTCTCCCTCCAGCTTTATTTCCCTAAGTATTTTGTTAGACCATCAAATGGTATCAATTAATCTAATCTTCAGTGTAAATACTCTGTGGCATACACTGCTGCAAATACACCCACACTACTTTTTTCCCTTTTGAAAAAGAAATAATTTTTTTCAACCTTACAGTAATTTGTCTATGGACTCATTTCTGAGGAACATGCTGGTTCTTTTTCTCTTCCTATTAAACACTCTCCATGCCTCAGTGAATATATACATCTTTATTATTTATGTACTTATTTATATAGTGTCATGCTTACACTGAAGCACTGGTACTCAGCTGATGGATTTTCCTGAAGGCAAAGCCTTGCTAATTATAGAGTAAGTTGCTGATGATGGATTTCTACTGTAAACGATATAAAGATAACCAGTTGGTTTGTTTCCTGCAGCAGTCTCTTCAGGAAAGCCAGATTAACCCAGAAATGGATGTGCAATGTTGTGCTTCATATGGTGGAGACATAGCAAATGCTGTACTTCAGTTATTTCTCTCCCTATTTCTCTTCATCACCTCTCTGAAACATGCCCATGCTGATCGGGCACCAGCATGTTAATCAAACATTTTGAAGTCACTGCTTTGGGGTCAGAATTAGAAAGTGAAATAATCCATGGGAGTTAATGAATTTACATTTTTATTATCAACTTTGCTGCAACCAAATTTTGCTCAGTAATCTCAGGGCTAACAGAAACCAGTGGCATCACTGACATGATCTTCTATGCAGAACAGAGCAGAAATTGTCACTGATTTTCGCATCAAGAATAAAACTTCTGCTTAAAATATACAGTGTAAGTTAAAAAGAAATAAAGATAGATACCGAGTTTTGAAATGGCTTTTCTCCAAGGACACCCCAGGTTAAGACTCATCAGCTTCAGGAAGCAGATGTGAGTGCTGCTCAGTGGTGTTCTGCAAAAAGAGACGGCCTGTCATAACATCCCAGAGGGAATGGAAATGAGTCTGACAACTGCTGGGATCCCCATCTCACCAGCTATTGAGCTCCCATTGGCCACTTCTAGAAACACATCATCAGGCCAGAAGGGCCTCTGATCTAACTCAGCACAGACATTTTTAATGTATGTTCTTAGTTTTGATTTAAATACTTCATGTGATGGCTAAAATGACACACCTCTGTGTAAACTGTTCCAATGGTTTGATATCCTTGAGATTCAAACCTTAGCTCTGGGCTGAACTTGCCTACCTTTAGCTTCCAGTCATTGGATCTCATGATGTCTTTTTCTGCTACGTTAATGAAGAATTTACCCTCAGAAATCTTCTCTCAATGTAAATTCTTGTGGAAAATGACCAAGTCTCCCCTTAAATTTGTCCATGAAAAATTCAATATTTTAATCCCATTATCAGGCACTTTCTCTTGTAGTGTTGTACTTCACTGCCACGAACTAGATGTCCACCTTGCCTCCCAAGGCCTGGCAATTCATGCTGGATGCAGATCACTGTCCCTCGCTCTCTGCCCCTCTCTCCTAGAAGAGGTTATTGCCCATGAAGCAGAGTATTGGCAGCGTATTTGCTCTGGAGATACCCTAGTTCACAAACTGAATAATAACTCAACCAACCATAAAATTCAGCATACGTTTATGTTCTGAAGCCCTGGAAGATGAGGAAGGGACATGTTCTCTCTTGCTATTTCTACCAGATGGGAGTGGTAACTTCCAGCAAAAGGAAGGTATAACAGGTGGGAACATTATTCACCTATTACTCAGGCATGATTTGCCGGCAGAATAATCCCAATTCTGTATGACTTCATGCTTTATGCCTGGAAATATGACTTTGGAACTGTTCATATTAACAAGCTCCTCTGTAAGAAACGATCTTCACCAAACATTGTTTCTTGAGGGTTTGTGCCTTCGGTGCGTAATTCTACCTACAGCAGTAACTCGAGGTCTCCCTGGTATGCCATGATACACACTCTGCAAGAAACGCACAAGCCCAAAACCAGAGCTGTGCTTGCCCGCCACGCAGTAAATGCAACCATGTGCTGGCAGGCCAGCTGCATTAGCACCTGTGCTTTGCCTTCCTTTTCTTCTCTCATGTGTAACTGCTTCTTTTTTTCCCAAAGTTGTACGAATTTAACCTTCTCAGATTCGTACATATTTGCAAATATGACTAAGTAGGCCAGCATGTTTGAAAGTCCTTGGAGGTGGAAAGGATGAATGGAAAAGGAAACACCCAATACTGCAATTGCTTAAGCCTCATTTCCTTAAAGAGATAAAAAGATTATTTTGCACACTGTGATCTAGATAACCCTCATCAGCTGATCTCTCCTCAACTCACTGTCTACTACTGGCAATAGTTTTGCATTTTATTCCCAAGGATTAGTACATTGAGGAATACTGGACTAAAAATGTGTGTGTGCCTTTGCTTGAAATATTTCAATCTGTTTACAATTAACTGCTTACATCTATAAACTAGCTAGCTTTTTAATCTATTTGATATCTGCAACACAGATTTTATACAGTAATAGTTTTCTGTCAGGAAGGTCTACTGCATTTATTATATGCTTGACCATGCATTTTTGGGACATTTACTACACGTTGCCATGTTAGTCAATGGTTTTACTACACGTTGCCATGTTGGCTAACAGTTACACCTTTTGTTAAAATGATGCGCAATCTCAATTCTGCTAAGTGTTCCTACTCTTTTTGAAATGTTGCACGGGCAGACGAGTATCAAAGGCTGATGGTCCTGCACCTTTTGTCTTTCATGTTAAACAAACACAATATTTGTTTATTTGGTACAAATGCTGCAAAAGGTTGGGGAGAGATTCCCCGCCACAGCCCCATTTGGGACATATCACTTATCTTCACAGATTCATACAATGGTGTGGGTTGGAAGGGACCTTAAAGATCATCTAATTCCAACCCCCCTGCCATGGTCAGGGGCACCTCCCACTAGACCAGGCTGCTCAAAGCCTCATCCAGCCTGGCCTTGAACTTCCAGGGATGGGGCAGCCACAACTTCTCTGGGAAACGTGTTCCAGCATCTTCACCACCTTCACAGTAATGATTTTCTTCCTTATATCTAATCTAAATCTCCTCTCTTTCAGTTGAAAACTGTTTCCCCTTGTCCTATCACTACATGCCCTTCTAAAAAGCCCCTCCCCATCTCTCCTGTAGGCCTTCAATACTGAAGGCCGCAGTAAGGTCTCCCCGGAGCCTTCTCTTCTCCAGGCTGAGGAACCTCAACTCTCCCAGCCCGTCCTCACAGGAGAGGTGCTCCAGCCCTCTGAGCATCTTTATGTGCCTCCTCCGGACCTGCTACAGCAGGCCCACAGCTCCCTCATGGACAGGAATTCACCTGCCAACACCCTCTTGATTCCTCACACGTTGTTCCCTCCTCAGCTTATTCGTGCGAAGCGAGTTTTCTTTACTTAATGTAAACGCACCATGCGATTTTTACTTCTTTATGATTTCATTAAAGGCCTAAAACCCGCTGAGCCGCCGGCGTGCCAGCTGACCTGCTGGGCACGGAGACCACCACCACGGGACGGGGACGGCGGCGGCGGCCGCCCCCGCGGCGCAGCCCAGGAGCCCCGCTGCACCTGGAGCCCCTCCCGCGGCTCCGGTCAGCCTCTCTCCCCGAGTCGCCCGGCATTTTGCAGGCCTGGCCTCCGATGTCCGGGGCCCGCCGGGCCGCCATCCGCCCCTCCACCGCCCCCTCGGCGCGGGGCGAACTGCGCGTGCGCAGAGCGGCGGGGCGGGCGGTGGCGCTGGCGGGGCTGCCGTGGTGGCCGTGGTCACGCGGGGCGGCGCGCATGCGCGGGGCGGCTGTTTAGCGCTGCCGTTAGCGCTGCCGTTAGCGGCGGGGCTCTATGGNTTCTCGGCTCCGCACTGGCGGATGAAGCAGCTCGTGGGGCTCTACTGCGACAAGGTAGCGGAGCGGGGGCGGCCTCTGCCCCGCTGCCATCAGGCGGGGGGGAGGATTCCGGCAGTGCGCAGCTGTCAGCGCCCCGGCCCCGGCGGCAACTTCTCACCGCTGCCGCGGGGCTCCCCGGCCCTTCCCGCCGCGGGTGGTGCCGCCTCCCCCGCCGCGCCCCACGCCCCTTTCGGGTCCCTTCAGGGCCGGGCCGGGGCTCCCCTCGCCTCCCGGCCCCCGGCGGGGTGTAGCGCTCTCCTCATCTCGGAGGAGCGGCGCATCCTGGCGGGGGCCGCGCCTTCCCGCCGCCTTCCCTCTGGCCGGGCCGCGGGGAGCGGGGGCGCCGGCCCTCAGCCCCCGGCCACGCTTGCTGCCCCGGAGCTGGGAGGTGGGCGCCCGCCGGGGCCGGCCACGGCGGAGCAGCCACCCCTGTTAGGGCCAGGGGCTGCCTCAGAGGGGCCGCAGGGATGAGGGGGCGGTGGAGAGCAAGCCCCGTCGTTTTTTTTGTTAATCAACAGTTTTTGTTAATTAATGCCTTGCTTGGCACTAGTGCTGTGCGTTGTGCTCGCTAACAGTCCGCAAGTGACTGTGTTTGCGTTTTTGTGCGCAGCGTTTAATGGGTGAGTCGCTTAAAGATGCCCCAGGCGGGTTGGCTTTTTTTTTAATTTTAACTATATATAATTTTACTTGTGGACAAAACTGTTTTTCATTCTTGCATCAGGGTAGTTAGTAATCAAGGCTTATGTGTCACCTGAAAGGCAAACTTTGCTGCAGCAGCTTTGAGTGTAATAGAAGGGTTTCAGGCAAATACTTCAAAGCCAGCACTCGTACTGAAAGAAGTAGTGCCTCCCATCTCCGGGCATAAATGGCTGTTTGGAGAACCAGATTGGCTAACAGACATTTAAAAGGAGGGTGAAGTTACATGAGAGACAGCATAATAGCTTACTGCTGCCAACAGGATGGGGGAATTCTTGCTTCCTTCCCTTGTTTTCCACGTGCCACCTTGTACTGCTCTGGGGCTCACCAGACCCCTTCGTGTGAGCCTGTTCAGTTTGCTAATCAAGTGAAGAAAATGTGAGTTGTTTTTTGCTAGGTTAGCTAACTGAACTGGCTGAATGTGGAGGGTCTGGAGAGGCAGGGGGGGGCGAGAATGTGAGACCCTGTGTAATTTCACTTTGCCTTTTATCTGTGAGTGCATTTGGAGTTAACTTTATTTTCCTTCTGTGGTGGCATGAGAACTTCTGATATCTTAACAGAGTGCACTTTACATGAAGGGGAACAAACATCTGGGAATCTTCTCCCCCAGCAGCAGTATTAGCATATTGTTGACAGCAGCTGAACAGGATTTTTTTGAACCTCCAGATATTGTAGTAATTTGGATTTTGTTCCTAGAGAGGCATTTCTGTCACTTCTGTTGACCCTCCCACGAAGTTTTGACCAAATTTACCACGACTTGATAAAAGTAAAACTGCCTGGGCAGGAATGGTTGGTTTTCCTAAATATTGGCAAATTTGATTAAAACTACCCAGTTTGCAATGAACATAATCTCTCATTTTTTAAGAAGTTTTATACAGGAGTTCACTTGCTTCCTTCTTCTTTTGAAGAATTGCAAGCATGAATGAATGGTGCTTTTTTTAAAGTATTCAATCCTGCATCCTTTAACCCCGTTTCAGAAATTGGAGATTGTGCCTGCCCTATGACCTTTGTATTAGAGTAATGCTAGCTTTGCATCAGAAAAAACTCTCTGAACTGTGTTTGACTTTCCTTCTTGTGTGATTGAGATGCTGTAATTAGATAAGACTGTAGCTCTGCTTACATGGCAATTATAATCTGTGAAGCCATGCTCTTTATCAATTTAGTTTGTCCTTGAGGGGTCTTTCATTTTGTGAATTACATGTTACTTGCTGTTCCTCATGTTCCCTGCATACTGGATTATAGCCACTGTTTGTTAGCATCTGAATTTACTAAATTCCACCAAATATTAGCAAGGGTGAAATGGTTGCATCTGTGCTTTGCTTTTTCCGGGGGAACAACTATAATGTTACTGATGGGTAAAGTATGTAGGCTTTTCCTTTAGGACAGAGATACACAGTTTATTTTGTTCTTCCAGCATCTGATGTGAGACAGAACAGTGAATCAGACATTTAAGATGTTTGGTGTATTAGGAAAGTTATCCTAGTTGGTTTTTAACTTGCCAGCAGAGATCTCAATAGAGGTTTCCTGCATTCTTAAATGGCTTTTTGGTCTATGTTGTGCATGGTGCCCTGGACTTGGATAACAAGAATAACTAAAATTCTGTTTTGTAAGGAAACCCACAAAGTTATCAAATCTATTGCCTACTCTGACGATTTAGTAGATTTTTTAAGTCCTCAGAGGATGTACCCCCCTGTAGGTAGAGGAGTGCTACAGCGGGCATTCTTTATAGTTAAAATGCCTTTTCTAATGCCTGACGTCATCCTTGCCACATAGAGCAGATTCTGTTTTCCTATCTCCAGTGAACCGTTCTTCATTTTCAGAAAGGTCGTGCGCCCATTTGCAGATTGTAGCCGTGTCCTCCATCTTAGTTATCTGTTTTCTGGCCTAAGCGAACAGATTCATTCTTCTTCACCATATGGGTCACGCTTTCTGTACCTCAGCATACTTGTTGCTTTTGTCAGAACTGAGCTGCCATTCCATAAGTTTAAGCCATCTGACCGCTGCTGTTACGACTGCGTGCCTTTCTTGCTCCCATCAGCACTTGAAGTGACTCACAAAGGCCCTAAGCTGGCAGAAAACATTTTTTTTTTTTTTTTCTGAAGCGGAGTGGTTTTTCTGCTGATGTAGTGCTGCCAGCAAGCGCTGGTCAGATGAGTATTGAAGCCAATGCGAGGCAGAGGGTGGAACCATGACAGCCAGCAACTAGATTGGCTTAAGCTGCTGTGAAACCTCAGCCTAACTATGTCTATGTTTTCCTGAAATCTGTTGTGCAAAACAGGACACTGCTGGTGTTGAGTAAAGCAGATGTGTTATTCTGCAAGCTCTTTTTCTTTTTTTTTTAACAGCAGCATACTTGCTCTTTGCTTCTCTATAATCCCATGCTTCTCTGAGAACTGATGCTCAAGTTTCCTTTCATATTTGTTGTTAGACTCCTATCCTGTGTGTAGAATTATGCACTTGTCCAAGTCAATATGTCAGTGTCCAGTGAAGTCTGTTTCTGTTGTCGCATTACAATCTTGTGTGTCCCACACCCGAGAATGCTCCACTCATGTACTTCCTGCTTTCCCAGCTGTGTCTGAAAGTATTGTATCGGTCATGAGGCAGCACAGATTTCAACTTGTCATGTCTTGAAAATACAGTTGTGGTTTGTCTGGAAACATTGGTAGCTACAGCTTGAGAGCACTATTTACAAGTGCTTGAGCTACCCTGAGATTTCCTGTAGACTGTATTAGTTTGCTCTAAAGCAAAACAGTATCAAAAACCTGAGAGAAATCATGATCTGTAACATGTATCGCCTTCCTCTTAAGTAGTTTGGTTATCTTCTCAAAAGGAAATCAGATTCTTTTTTCTAAACAAATCTGTGCTGGCTGGTTGTTACTTCATTAGCTTCAAGATCAGGGCTGCTCAAGTAGCAGACTCTGTTCTAGGTACACACTGCAATTATATTTTGACTGAGCCTTCCCCAGGGACGAGACACCTGGTATTGCTGTATGGGTTTTCAAACTTCTGTTGTCTGTGGAGTTACTGCAGCTAAAGAGTATGTTTTCAAATCTTTGTGTTGTAGAATTACCCAGCAAATTTAGGCTTCTTTAGGAAAAGGAATAGGAAAAATAGTCATGCTCTAAACGCTGTAATGCAGTTATCGGTGGTTGATGAGCTTGTTCTCATGTTCTATCTCTTTCTGTTTGCCTCTCAAAACTAGCATGAGACTGAGTGGACCCAACTGCTGGAAGGGTTAATTGTTGATGATATCCTCTGTGCTTGTCTGGCCCCTTGATGAGCAGCTAGTTCATCTAGTGCACTGAAGTGGAAGGTGATTCAGTAAAACCGGCTCACTAAGAGGTCAAACGAGCTCCAGAACCAGGTTGACAGTATGGGAGGAGGGGACAGGACTAACCATTACAGAAGTAAACAGCTGCTTTAATAGCTCAGCTTTATTGTGAAACCTTTGGGTGTGTGATCAAAAATATCTAAGATCCTTCTTCTGTTTGTCTGACTTCAGTCTTCTGTGATCGTACCTTTCTACAGATGTCTACAGTTATCTCTCATGGTCCAGTAATTACTTTGGCTAGTTCTTCCAGGAAACTTGGATCAATTTTGTCATGTTCTGCTGACTTGAATGTGTTGAACTTGTATAAATATTTAACTAGTATTTTTCTTTTCTAGCTTATACTTCTGACTCCTTGTTAAAAATTAATTGCCATAAATACTTTTCCTAATTAACTTCCTTATGTGGACTTGAGTAAAGACATTTAGTTTTGCTGTTCTCATCTCTGCCTTTCCTGTTAAGTAGTTGATTTAAAGTACCCCTTTTCTTCTTCTATCTAAGTATATATAGACTTTTTTTGCTGTTTTTATGTGTCCTCTGTCCTCCTTGTTTGAAGTCTCAGTGCTGTTCTGTGTTCTGCAGTGATAAATTCTAGGTTATTTTTGTAGGATTCTTTTCAAAACTTCCATATAGCTAAAAAGTACCTCTTTATTTTCTAGTAATGGTTTCTTTTGATAACTTCCATTTCTCTCTAACCTTTGTGTCTATGTCAGTAGCCTTCTATTGTGCATCAGTAGTTTCTCTTACTTGCAAGCTTTGCCCTCTGCTGAAGAGAATGAATTGTTTTCATATATTAAATCTGTGATGTACTTACAATAAGGATATTGCAGATGAACCATTTTAGGAGTGAAAAATACTACTGAATTAAGTTGAATTGACATTGTAAAGCACCGGGCGGGGAATTAGATGACCACATTATGATTACACTCTTTGTGGCAGCAAGGGGGACTGAAATCCGAGAAGTTAGACAAATTATCAACATTCTGACTTTCTATTTCAAAGTGGAGTATTTTTCGCTTGCTGTCCTTGAGAACAGAAAATGATTGTTCCATGATGATGTCTCTTTCTGTTTCTAATCAACAAATGTTGGTAAAGCTTTCATTCTACTTTTGAACTCCTTTTTCAGTATTTTGGTACACTACCATTTGTTTTCCACTGCCTCTTCAAATATGCGTGTGTTGATTTAGAAATTCATAGTACCTGGTTATTACCAATTAACATTCTGTAGCATTGAGCAGTTGCCTTCACCTATGCTTAAAATCAATAAGCAGCTACTTAGGATGCTTAGTGTTAGTAAGTCTGCAAATGATGGGCTACACTGACTACAGGAAGAAGATGGAAGGAAATTAAACCTCCTTGTTAGCATCCAGAAGTAGGTGAGCAGTTAGCTGTCCATACCTCTGACTATTTCATCAAAGACTCTACCAGGCGTCTTTCCATCTCTTGGCTTCTGGATGCTGAATAGTTCAGTAACTTCTTGCTATACCTATTGTAAGATAACAGCTTTGAGTTCATTTTTCATGCAGAAGAATATTTTGAAGATGAATCTGGATGTGACAATGTGTTTTAAATACCTTCGTTCTAAAGCGAATGCATTTTAAGTACAGTGCCAAAGGAGGTCTGAAATGGGGAACACAAGTACTAAAACATGTTTGGAGTTTGTGAGGCTTTTCAGACCTGCATAGCAATTTTGCTCCTTTTTGCAGGACGCTGTTAGCTCTTGTTGCCACCTCAAACCATCTCTCCATTTCCTTATTTATTGTCCAGCAAAATACGTCTTACCCATCAGATGCTTTGCCCTTTTGTCTCTTTTTTTGCCCTCATAAGAAGAAACCTGAGGGTATTTTCTTATGCCAGACACAGTACCAGGATTTTTTCCAAGTAATTGCTTGGCACCTATTTTTGCCCTTGAATTGTAGGGGAAAAAAGTTTTCTGTTCACCCTTTGCATGTTGCTCTGATCTTTTGTCCTCTCTTCCAGCCTGCTCTGGAGACCAGTAATAACCCACCTTTGCCCTTCTCTGCTTTAAGCAACAACAATTTATTCTCTCCTACTCTGTGCCACAAAAAAACCCACCAGAAACTGATGCCTTCTAAAAAGCTAGAGACTGTAATTGGCGTGTATCAGTGTTCGTACATGGTTAATGCAGCTATCGTAGGATATGCTTTAACTGATTAAATGGAATATAAGTTGTAATTCTTGAGAGACTTGGCTTTTTGTTTCTGCCGTTAGTGCCCAATATGGATTAAGCTGGAGTGGTGAATTATTCCAATGCCCACCTTTGACTGTTAGGAAATCGCAGAGAGACTGCAGGAGGGCAAAGGCATTTTTACCATGTTTGTAGTTTGTGAGTTACTGCAGTGGGAGAGTGGAGAGGAGCCTTGAGGCTGTTATTTCACTCTTGGGACTTCAGATTTCTCCTGACAGAAGGCCAAAAAGGCCAGGTCTTAGCAGGAACCTATCTGTGGGAGGATATAAGGCAAGAAGTCCTCTATGGCATATAGAGTGAATATGAGAAATGCTGTGACACAGGTACCTGAAGAACAGCATCATTGCAAGTGTTTGTCTTGCTTTCATTTGAAGCCTTTGTATTTCATACCCTTACTAGATTTTTCTTTAATGTTTTGTTGGGTTCATCTCTGCAGACCTGGTGACAATCTGTGTCCGTTCGTCCCTGGTAGAATTCTACTTGTAGAAGCCACATAGTGAGGCGGCTCAGGTGATGTTACTAGTGCTTCCTGAGCTATGCTTTCTGTTATGGTCCCCAAGGGGGCCCTGACACTAGCAGCAATTGCATCACTGAAAATCTTGGTGCACTCAGTCCCGTACTGTGATTTATGTCTCTTTGTGGAAAGCCCTTCATGATTCAAAAACTGATATACAGGTGTTAATTAGACAAAATTGACACCTATGTAGTGCAGAGAGTTATGAAAGACACCGGTAAAAATGAAAATAACAGCATTTTGTTTGCATCTCCACCGTGCTCTTACACTTGGCATTTATCAGCTTGACCTTAGCCTTTAAAAATACAGAGAGTACAAGATTTTACCTGCCCTGTTGCCCGTGCTCTTTGAAAAACAAAATAATTTTACCTGCTTTAATCTTTGAGTTAATGTAGCGTTTGTTTTTCATTTTTCTTTTTGAAAGGCTATTTCAAGACTTTAGTTAAGCTGCAAAACAACTGACAAGATAACATAGAGGGCAGGATTATGTAGACAAGATGACAGACAGATGGGCATTTGAAAGTTTTGTATTTCTTGTTGAATTCTGCCAGGTCCTGTCCTGCCTGCCTTACTAATTGCTATTATTTTGGGTTGATCCACAGCCAAGAAAAGCACACAGGGTAGAAAAATCTGTATTACTTCTCTAATTTAAGGCTTCACGTATCCAAAAGGCTGGAGCATGAATTTATTCTCTTACTGTTCACCTCGTATACCTCTGCATAAAGATAAGCCAAGGAGCAGGTGACACTGAGAGGACAGTCATCCTTTTTCTTAGGCTGTTTTGAAACTATAGTTCTTCCTTGGGGACAATATTATGGATATGTGGATCCCGAAGTAAGACGTGGCATGTAAGTGGGTGTCACTGCAGGCTGTGTGTAAGACTAGTGCACCGACCAGGTGAAAAAGGAACGCACTAAAAAGGCACAACTTCTTTCTGGATCAATACACCAGACATCTTGCAGCTGCATAATTGCTAGTGTATTCCAGGGAAGTGGTAGGAATGTGCAGCTGGAAGCAGAGGCAGGGCTGCTGCTTCTGGGTGTTTCCTCCTCCATCCTTACCTCCTGATTTACAGCAGATTAAGTATAACATGAAACCACATGCTCTTGGTATTGACACAGGCACACCTTGTTGTGATCTTCGTCCCTCCATTTTCTTGCTCGTAAAATTGAAATAATCTCTCTGCAGAGTTCAAGTTCCTTTCCTTTGACTTTTAGTGCTATTGCATATGTGAGGTGATAATAGTAAAGTTGTAGCTGACCAGTAATGCCATGTTGGTTTTTTTTTTTGCAGATGGTGCTATTCTATTCTAAAAGTGTTGTGTGTTTTTTTTTTAATCCAAGTGGTCTGCCAGCTCCATAGTGAAAAAGATTTTACAATTTGTTTTGGTTTTTTTAATGAGTTTTAAATCTGCTGAGTTAACTAGTGGTGGAAATGTCTGCATTGATCATCAGGATTACGATATCTTTATTTCACCTCCGTCAGTGATCAGATGCTTGTATAGGTCTTAATGAGCACAGTCGTTACATATGGAAAGCAGAATATATAGGTATGACCTGTTGAAAATGTCACTTGTGATGATACATGAAAAAGATTAAAATCGCCTTCAATTTTTTTAGATTCCAGACTGAACTTTTAGGGTTAGTGGTTGCTCAGAATTACAGGTGCTGATGGGGGAAGCCCTTCATTTGAAATAAAGCAGTTCGTGAATTTATAGCCACTTCTAACTTCTTTAACCTTTAGTAATTATTCCATTTTAAATTTGTGAAATCTTTGGACGGAGTGGAAAAACCAGTTTTCACTTTCCTCTTTCCTCTTATTTTTGTTGTTTTCTGGCTTGTAATTGGGAGTAAAGAGATACTTGTAACTGGGGAAGTTACAACACAGCATAAACTTTGTTTGCTGCGGTGCTAGTCTCATAAGAGCAGTGTACTCCTTTTTCTTTATTCCCGTTTGCCACTTTCTCCTTGCCAGTTAATAGTATTCTTGGATGTTTTTAAGGGAGAAGCAAATCCTTTCCACTCATTAAATGTATTTTTGGCATAGATACTATGAAATAACTGTTACAGTTTACTCACTGCAAGCTAACGTTTCTGGAAAATTAATTTTCTTCTAGGAAGACATTTTTCCGTATTGTGACATATGTAAAATACTTCCAGAATCCAAGTAATGCTGTGTTTTGTTTGGTGATTTAATTAGCAGTATTGAGCTTTCTTATTTATTCACAAAATTTTGGAAGAAATATCTCTGTCTTCATCTGACAGGAAGTTTCTATTTTTAATGAAAGCACTAAAGCCACAAAGGAGATACAAGAGTTGAATGTGGAATTACCTTCATTTGAGAATCATGAACATGAAGCATTATATAAATAGCAATTACTGTTAATCTTGCCAATATTGTCATCTTGTTCTTGAAGCACAAAAATGAAATAATAGCTTATAGTAAGGAAGGGTGTTTGTCTGCTGCATCTCTGTACATTCGTCTTGAACACATTAATGGCTCTGTTGTAGTCCAGTGGAGTTGAGCACTCGCGTAAAACTGGTATATGATTGAGCTACAAAGATTTTTCAAGCGTAGTTGTTTTTTAATGGTGTAATTTGAGGTTTAAAAAAAGATGTCCATCAAGCGATTTCTTAATTCAGCATTACTATTTTTTTCCTGCAAAAGGAGGATGGAATTACTGAATCTTGAATCAGTGGCAGAAAATTACTAAGATCTACTTCTTAATAATCCTAATACTAGTTTACACATTGCTTTCAACCCTGATAAACAAAAATGAATATTTCCATTTTTTATTTCCGTCTTGATTTTAAGTATTGTATACTGCAAAACCCCTAAATTGACCAGTTAAGTATGAAGAATTTTAGAGAACAGCAGTCTTAGGTTAGTGTGACCATCCCCTTGTCATGCTGTTACTTGGAAAAGATTTCATACATTTTGTGACCTCATGCTTTACTTTGTTGCTGGCACCACAGTGGCCCTTGGATTGTAGATGTGCCTGACCTAGTTTACATGAGATAAAGTTCATGTATGGGTGGTTATTTTTGTTGGGGTTTTTTTTAGGAGCTTAATAAATAAAGTTAATACTGAGTTTAACAGCTCCTGACTACTTCTAGAGTATGCCTGCATGAGCCAAAGGTCTCTGAAGTGTTTCAAACAGAATTTGCAATGCGATTGACTGACAGCCTATTGCTCAGGCTGTTTGGATTATGTAGAATTCTTAAGTTTCAGGAGGCACCATGACTGTTTCTCTTGTGGTACTACTCCTCAATTCCAGTTCACATTCCAAACACAAAACCAGTTGTGCTATGACTTACCGTTGTTTAATCTCTTCAAAAGTCCAGAAAGCTCCCAGGTATCTCTAATGCCTGTGGCTGTGATAATTGGTTTACTGTGGTATGTTTTAATCCTGCTCAGGGATCACACAGGCACTGTACTTTATTTTTTTGACCATTCAGCAAATATTCTTAATACAATCAATTTCCTTCCCCTTGCCCTTCTCTTGGGATTCTCTGTCTGAGTTTTGGGGGGTGGTGGTTTTCTTCTTGCCTTACTAAACTTCTGCGCTAGTTTTCCTTATGTAGAGCTGGTGGAAAGTGGACTTCGGAGTGTAGCAGCTGCAGTCTGTTAATAGTCTTGGTACCCCATTGTAAGACCTCATCAGTCCTGGTAATGAAATTAAAGATCTGACCAAGTGGCGTTGTTGCTAGGCTACCTGTCTTCTGAAAAGCCAGTTTTCCTCAGCTTCGGCTGACCTTTTTAATGTACTTGATTCAAGTACAGTCATTAAACTTCAATATCCTCTCCATAATTCCTAATCTCTTGGATATCTGCTGGAAGCCTCAGTAGCACAG
The DNA here is from genome assembly GCA_013396915.1 of Stercorarius parasiticus. NCBI lineage: Eukaryota > Metazoa > Chordata > Aves > Charadriiformes > Stercorariidae > Stercorarius > Stercorarius parasiticus. The sequence continues at coordinate 950,213 of VWZL01004189.1, forward strand.
GTGAATATGCAAGCATTTCATGTTACAGTGGCTTTTATAACAATACATTTATAACAGGAATTCTAAAATTGGATGCCTAAATGGATTCTTTATTTATTCCGGATTTGTGGATGATAATAGGTAGGTTCAATAGAAGTTTTCGTCCTGGAAAGATTTTGGGTGAGGCAGATGAGAAGATACTGTTTTGTATAAGAAATAATTTTGTGGTTGGTCGTTTATTTTAACCCAACAGTTTTGTCTAACCTTCCTGTTACACATTTCAGTGGCCTTGTTTACATTTTTGCATCAATCAAAACGCCAAGCATTTTGGAGCAAGTGGGTTTCTTGGGGAAAATAGTTTTTTTTTGGGGGGGGGGACACGACTGACTTCAGGTATTGTAGATCCTTATGGGTGAAATGAACGAATCAAGAGAAATGTTAGATTAGAAACCAAACTTCACCATTATTGAGGTCTGAATCACAAATGACTGGAGGTGAGGAGGCTATCCTGAAGAGGTATTTCTGTAGCCATCTCTTGTGCTTGTTCAGACTTCTGCTTTTCAGTGTGGTAAGTCTAGTCTGTAGTTTCATCTGGTACTGCTGCTCTGTACATTGCATTCTCTGAGCTTAGCATAGGATAGAAATGGTCTTCGGAGCCAAGATCTTTTCCCATTTGTGATATGTACATAACAATGTGTGACTCAAATCCTGACACAGTGGATTACAAATAACATGATTTTTCTTCTGACCAACCAACCAGTCAGTGGTTGGCCTAAAAGGTAAGGGTTTGGGTTTTCTCCACCCAGTAACTTTGCCCTATTTTCTGTCTCTGCTGAGGCTAAGTAAATGTGTTCTTTTTTTTTTTTCCCATAACAACAGTCATTTTGCTTGTATGTACGCCATGTAACGTACAGGAGGTACAGCTGAGTTGGAGTTGCGTAAGTACTTGGCAGATGTCCAGTGTGTTTCAGTTGCATTGCTAGTGGTTGCCAGGAAGTGGCAATGCAATGTCAGAATGAATTAAGTGCATTTGGTTTTTTTTTGAATGATAAAAGTTTTAAATATCTCAGTTTATGGTTATTTTTGATTTAAGTATTTTGTATGAACATATAGTCTCAGATTACTGTTTCTAGTAAACTCCTTAGATTCCAGAATCTTTGTAAACTAAAACACTTCTGAATACTCCAGTGGCTTGTCCTCTGAATTAAATTAAAATATTTCTATTTCTAAAATGCTTGCTCTTGTATAATGCTGTAGGCTATGACTCTGGAAACTGCAAGTGGAATGAAACAGAAGGATGGAAAAAATACTATTTTTCTACATTCACCAAAGGAAAACGCAGTTTTGAAACACATTGTTGCTAATGGTGACTGTACACACGTAAAAATGGCACTACTGTGTTACCTAGAATTTGTGCTGCCTTGATTTGTTGGTTCTTGGTTCATTGGAAACCTTTTCCAACAGCTAGTATAGTTTGTATTCGCTTGGGGGGGACTCAGTGTCACTTGTGGATAATATGTCCCTTAAGGTGGGCTCAGGGATCTGTGATAATGACTTCTTAGTAAGGACTAAAATGTAGATCTGGGAAAGTGGCAAAGCCTCTCAGTTGTTTGCCGGGCTGGGGAGATTGCATTGATTTCTACCAGGAAATCTTTCTATATTTATTTATCTCAAGGTTTCACAAGACTGGTTTATGATACTTAAATACAACTTTGATTGTACTGACTTCTTAAAACTAATGCTCTAGCTGCATTGTTCGCTCAAAGATGATCTTCCTTTAAAAAGTTATCATACTACTTAGCTGTTTTCTTAAGCTCTGTTCATTCATGTGGAATGAGACGATTATCTTCGGAAGTTGTGTGATTAAATGTAACATGGTTTTTTTAATGTGCATTATTGCATATATTATACTTTATTAAACTTCCATAGTTATCATTAGTTCCTTGTAATATTTCTAAAATGTATAGCTTCTTTTTTTTCTTCTTCTTCAGAGCCTGTGATGGGAAATGCAGTTACATAGTTGCCACTGGAAATCACAAAATTGTGCAATTCAGCCCTTAGTTTACTTAAACCTCATTCGGAAAGCACAACATTGTTGTAAAACTCTTCCTGACACGTATTTTGGGGAGTTAAGAGAATGACTTACTGTTTAAATGAACTGTAAGAGGAAACATACATGAAATGACCGTGCATAATGAGTTTTTGAAAGTTTTAAAACAAGTTTGAGGGTTTTATATAGAATTTGTGTCAATTCCTGTTAACAAATAAAAATCAAATGGCAAGTCAGTCATGAAGGTTAAAGTAATTATGAATTCTGTGAATGATTTCAATAGTCATGTTAATAGGGTTGTTTAACAAATATTTATATATCTGTAGTATTCAAGTGCCAATATTAATTCTGCCCACTTCTGGAAGAAGTTGCATTAACTTATGTTTTAATACACCAATGGGATAAATTATGAGGAAGTTACTATTAAAATAGAAGACTACTTTGTATATTCCTATCTATGCACTCGAATTTCTGATTATCTGTTGTGCTTGAAGATTGGCATTAAAAGCATTCCTTACTTTAATTTTTGATGTCTTTGAAGTGAGTTGCTCAAATTGCAAATTGAGTTTTTATTTTTGCCAGTTTTCTTTACAAAACTGAAGGTTTTCAGCTTTTATGTTTTAAGTAATGGGAGCAATGAATAACAGGAGTTATAATACCTGTTCTAAGGATTTAACTTGACCTTGACGTGATTTTCATTGATTTTTTTATGAGCTTTTCTTTCTTCTAGCTTTCCAAGACTAACTTCTCCAACAACAATGACTTCCGGGCTCTGCTGCAATCTCTTTATGCCACATTCAAGGAATTTAAAATGCATGAGCAGATTGAAAATGAGTGTATCATTGGTTTACTTCAGCAACGTAGCCGGACAGTGTACAATGTGCACTCGGACAACAAACTCTCAGAGATGCTTAGCCTCTTTGAGAAAGGGTTAAAGAATGTGAAGGTAAGTAGACTATAAGAAGGACTTGTGTCCTAAGGAAGACATGCTGTGACTTACATATTAGGTTGCCTCAATTTTTCTTGACACTCTCTACAAATAAGCGAAGGACGAAGAAGAAACATTTGTGTTTTCTTGATACAGTAGTGTAAACTTTCCAGTCCAAAACACAAATTATTTTGCCATTCATCACAGTTACTGAATTTGTAGTAAAAATCTTTTTTGGAGGTGCATTTTGTGATAGAAATCCACCGCTGCATAGTTGGAGGTGTTTTGGAGGGAAAATATGGAAGTTTCAAATACAAAGACTGATAATTGGTCAAAACGGAGTCTTGACTGTAGAAATATTATATTTTTTATTAATTTGTTAAGAAACCCTGAGTATCTTTTCTTGTGGCACATAGCATCGTATTAGTGTCACAGATGGAGATGATTACCAGACTTAAAAAGGCATTGTTTTATTCTGTTAGTGAGTCATGTACTCCGTATAGTAATCTGTTGCTCAGTAATGCTGTTAATGTTCCAGTCCTCAAGAAACTCTAAATGTTATTTCTCCAGCTGGCCTGTTCATTACTTAAAGTTGTTGAATTCTTCTCCAGTAGAATCCTACTTGAGTTCTGCCATGTCTTTCCTCTGGGGTAACCAACTTAACTCCCCCTTCTTGCATGCTAAGAACTATAGTCTCCAATAATAATTTTTCATCCTATATTACGTGTCTAGTACACATGGTCCATATTTTCAGTAAGAAAAATACTAAATATGTGATTGGTTGATTCCATTTTACTATCTAAGGCTGTTTTTGACATGCAAATCATTTTTTCCCTGCGCATATCAAACCTTAAAGTTTGTCTTAAGTTATTTCCATTAATGAATTGGAAAATGAAGGAAGGTGAAGCCAGTTTAACACTTGGCTTTTGTTATACCTTCTCTGATAGGATGCTACTTGACTTAAGTGTGGAAAATCAGATTTCTATAGATTTCTTTAGATGTGTTAACTGTAACTTTTTTGAGATGGTTAGCTTAATTTAAAACTGATGGCTAAAGCTTTTTTCTGCAATAGTCAAGTTTTCTTGCTGTAGAAGTTTGAAAAGTAAAACTTACAACACTTACTGTAAGAGCTATGAGGAACTTAAGTATGTTGCAATTACTGGGCAGACTTCAGAACCGGATTCTTATTACTGGCACAGAGAACAAGCGAACAAATGGATAGATGATGCTGGTCTAACTTCAACATTTAAAAGTCAGTTACATCTTTATTTAAGAGATTTTTTTCCATTTCCAAAGTAAATATCTATAGAGCATGTCTGACTAAATTCTGTTTATAGTTTGGAAGCTAGAATTGTAGAATAACTAATGTAAAATGTATGCAGTTAAAAGATGAAGTGGAACTGCTGTATCCTAGAATAATTCTTATGCAAAACATGCAAATGCTTAGATTAGTCTGTTACTACTTTGAACCTTGGGTGAGACTGTAGATTGGCAGACTTCAGTCTTTGCTCCGAAGTAAAAATGTGATTAGACAAGTTAATTCTTATCTGATAACAAAATTAATTGGAATTGGGCATGAAGAGAGTACTTTGTTCTGCCTAGTAACAGGCCGATACAGACTGTCAGCTTGTCGTGAACCTTTTTAAGTGAACACATTCTTACCATGAAATAGAGCAAACGTGCTGCATGCATGGGCAAGATGTAATGGACTTTACTTTGGAATGCTGGCTTATTTAACAGTTCAACCTTTGAATGAATGGACAGGATTAGATAATAGTTAAACCTTTGCTTTCTTCTCAGAATGAATATGAACAGCTAAACTATGCGAAACAGCTGAAGGAGAGATTGGAAGCCTTTACCAGGGATTTCCTTCCTCATATGAAAGAGGAAGAGGAGGTAGGTAAAAATCTTTCTCAAATACTATGCTGGTCTTCCTTGGGGTTTGGAATGACTGAGTAGAGACAAAGGGTTCAGAGGTTCAGTTTTTTTCACAGCTCTCTTCTGGTTTTATTACAATGCCAATTTGCATTCAGGACTGTGGTGTCATCGTTCTGTTCTGTGACTGCAGTGTGACACATTCTGAAACTGAATATATTAAAAATTTGTGATGAAACTCCGGTCCTTTAAAAAATCAATAACAAAGGTCCACTGGGGTTGGGATTTATTTGCAGCAGGTAGTTATTTAAGGGGACGTGTAGCAAAACTTAAAGGAAAAAGACAAGTCCTGTAAACCAGCACTTCATGACTCAAACTGACACTCCCAAACAGCCTCTGACCTATATTTGAGACATAGACTAGTACTGCCAGTCTGAGGATTTATGGGTATCCAAAAACTGGGAAGCATCTTCTGGAGAGAGTAAGTCTTCCGAAGTCTGTCCAAGAGAAATCTTTTCTCATGTTTTTCTTCCTTACCACTTTGCCTTCTGTGTGAGTACCTTGATAAGTTATATAGTTCAAGCAACTTTAATCACTTCCCTTTTCTATTGAGGAAAAGAGTTAAACAGCTTGCCTGAGACTATGCAGTGATCCACTGGCAAGCAGAGGGTTGGAATGCAAATCTTCCACGGTCCTGTCCTTAGGTTCACTTAATGTATGACGTGTTTTACTTGGAGAGAATTTGAAACAGGAAATTCTGTGTTGGTAGGTCTGTGTAACATTATTGACTATCTCTGTCAGCACCGGGCTCTTTTTTTCTTGCCTTTGCTTTAGGTTTTTCAGCCAATGTTGATGGAATACTTTACTTATGAAGAATTGAAAGATATTAAGAAGAAAGTAATTGCGCAGCACTGCTCACAGAAGGAGGCTGCAGAATTCAGAGGTCTTAGTAAGTGGAATCAAGCAGAAGAGCTGCAGAAGGTCTTTAAATATTCTGTGGATGAGAAGGCAGATCAAGGTGAAGCATCTAATTATAAGTAATTTTCGAACCGTAATTTTTATCTAAAAAGCCATACCAATGACATAACTAAAGTACTGGCAGATAAAATTGTTTTTATAAAATTTTTTCAAACCAGTTTTGAAACTTCAGGAACTTTACTATTTGATACAGGCTTCTTGGCAGGTTGTAATGTAGATAGTACTTCACTGTTTACTGATTCTCAACCTTCTTCCTCTCCCTTCCCTCACATGGTAATATTTGATATAATAAACAGGCAGAAATTAACTTCTAATTTCATACTTCCATTGAAATTATATTTTCTATTTGCAGACTCTGCATGTAATTCTTGGGTTTCAGGACCACTTTGTAAGCTTTTCTGTTGATGGTTTAATAACACAGAATAGTTAGGTGACTGACAATATTTCAAATTAAAAGCAGCTCACCTTCCCCACTACCTCACTTCTCTGGCCTCTTAGCAACCAGAAAGGAAGAAACTGTGTGTGTGGAGTGAAGCAAGGGAATGAACCCATGCAGCATGCGAGTAGGTCAGATGAAACATGCATTCTGAAAGTGGATATTTAATTTGTGTTCATCTGTAACTGCCTTTCCTGATGAAACTTACAACACATGGATAACTACTAAAATGCGCTTCAGGCTTGTTTTATGACTGTTGAAGTAGCCTCAGTTGTCCATGTTTGCAGTTTTAACTCTTAACTGAGAAAGAAGAGTTGATGCCCCAAAAAAGGGGAATTAATGTACCAAAAGTGTAATGCTGGGATGTGAGACTGATAAGTAGAGCAAGCCCTCATGAACTGACTTTGTGGTATTGCTAAGATGTGGTGCTCTCAAAAAAAAAACAAACAAACTTGAAAAACTACTGTGTAATCAGATTTTTTTTGATGAAACTTGACTTGAACTGATCATTTTCTGAACTACTGAACTGGTCATTTTCTGCCCTCCAGGTGAAACCTTCAGAAAAGATCATGGTCCATGGTGTGAAATGCTATTGAATCTGAGCAGATGAATATGACAGAAGTAGTCTTATGGCATTACTTGCTGTTAAGCCTAGCTGGAATAGCAGTTTTGGGACAGTAGTAATTCTGCAATGGCTGTGTTCTAGACTTTAGGGAGAAGAAAGTATGTGTCCTGCATCCATTTTTGTAAAAAATGGAAGAAAATAACACAGCTTGCAGTCCTGTGCAGTTTTAACTGCATTTTAGTGTGAAACTCTCTGTAGTTTACCTGCGGTGACTTGCCAGGTATACAAATAAATATATTGATTTTATCAAGTGAAACTGTATTTAGTTATATTTTTTTGAAGTAGCAATGGATTATCACAGGGTAAAGTGTATATTATGCTCACTTTTGAAGGTTCTTTGCAAAAAGAAACCTGATCCTTGTCTCACTGTAAAGTCTTGTGTACTCGGTGTCTCAACTTTAAAAATAAATTCCTATTGATTTGTGAAACCACTTATTTCTAAGGACTTCTGAAAACTATTTTAGAAATATTTTTTTCTCAAGTAAATTGTCTTTAACCAAAGCATTAAAAAGTCTATTAAAACAGCAAAAAAGCCACTAACAAAAGCACTGAATTTGTTATTTTTATATGGTTTGCCGCTCTCTCTGTTCTATGGTGACAAGGGACAGTTATTGGAGATGGTTTCTACTGCTATCCATTAAAGTATTAATTACAGTGGTCAAATTTTAGCCTCTAAGGTAATATTTTGTATTACCTTGCAACCCAAATGGCTTGTCACTGTTCATAAGTTAAAGTTAATTGTCTATGCTAGCAGTTCAAGCTAGAAATAAAATATGAGACAGCTGCAAAGAGTTAAGCATGGACTTCTTTCTGTGTCCCAGTCAAGAGGCTGAGCGCTTTTGCTGACAGTGGTCCCAGCTGGTAGATACTGTGTGCTTGTACTGTTTCCTGGGAATGTGGCAAAACACATATGTATATAATCTATGACATAAGGCTTTTTTTAAAGCATTTCATTTATAGCAGATACTGCTTTAATCTTGCTGCGGTTGAGTAGCAGCAGTTTACTTTTGTCCAGGGCTTTTTTTGGACCCCTGGGGGGTCAGGGTTGGAAAAAAACCTAAAAAGTTGAAAAATGGCAAATAGGAAAACTGAGCTGATTTTTTTGTTTAAGGTGGTATTACAGTGCAAGTTTTTTAAAGCCAAAGCGATGCCTACTTTTTTTCAACTTTTTTGCCAAGCAATTGTTTAAAATTTTTTTCAGACACTATTTTTTCATTGTCCTAGTCAAAATGTGAGTTCCACTATTATTTAAAGCTGTGATGCTGTGCTTCACTTAACACATACTTTCTGTGTTTCAGAAACCGAAGTAACAGGCCACACCACAAATATTACTAATCTTCCTCCTGAAGTAATGCTGACCATTTTCAGTTTCCTTAACCCCCGAGAGTTATGTCAGTGTAGTCAAGTAAGCACTGAATGGTCACAGTTGGCTAAAACTGGATCTCTCTGGAAACATCTTTACCCTGTTCGCTGGGCGAGAGGTAAGTTAAATGTAATTCTTCCTTTGAAAGCATGTCAACTATCATATTTTTGAGTTTATAGAATGTTTTAGTATAGGCTGTCATGTACAATGAACCTGACAGCTGAGCATGCTTCTGGCAAGGATGGTGCACTGAAACTTGGTTAAATATTAAAAATCCCCAAAACCTATTTCTGTCTTACAGAATTAAGAAAACAAAAGTTGTCTTTGTGGTAACTCATGAGTAGCTCTTGTATACAAACTGTTTTGCTGAGGCTTGTTTGCTTGTATGAATGCTAACAAGTATATTCACTAATACAACATCTTAATTATGATTTAAGGATCTAAGGGGTTTTGAACTATAAGTGCTGCTGTTACATCTCCATCAGTAGTATTTTTATTTCATTAGGTCACTAGGTAGAAATAAAAAATACCTATCTTTATTAGTTCCAGACTAGTATGCTCTCCTCTGAGAGGTCTGTTTTGTGACTCAGATATAACTGCGGAATGGAAGTTTAAAACAAATGTAATTCTAACATTTCCTCACAATCTGATCTTTTTATATTTAGACTTCAAAGAAAACTGTATGAATGTTATTTTTAGTATTGATTCTTTAGATATATTACTTCAGTAACTTCTACTGCAGTAAGGACTAAATGTTTTTTTAATAAATCTTGTTCATCAAAATCTCTTGTTAATTAATATTTCCTATTGAGAAGTGTAAGTGTCAAATAGACAAAATACTCTGTGTTCTAATGAGTTGTCAGAGTATATTTGTAACTTTAAATATTTGTATTTGTCCATATTTAGGTGAGTATTAAACAGTCACTGGACTATGGCACTGCAGGCTTTGCAATTGCCGCCGTGTCAGTGTAGTTGTGTAAAAAGGAGACCATCTGTGCTGTTTAAGCTATATTTTATGTGCCTTCATAGAGTTCTAAAAGAGAAAGCTAACAATACGTAACTTAAATTTTGAGATACATAAAAGCTAAAAACTTATTTCTGGCCAGACCAAAAATGGTTTCTGAAGTCTGTACTATGGTTTCTGAAGTCTGTACCAGGCAGAAAGGAATTAAATCACTCTTAGGTCTGAATTAATTTTATTCTTGGTTGGATAAATCTTACTGAAAATAATAGATTGGTCCCTGAGCTGGAAAAGACTGAGTGGAGAGGAGGGTTTTCAGAGTTTAAACTGTTAAATTTTCATCTAAAACCTAGTTGTCTTGATAATTCAGTGCTACGCAGAAAAGATAATTGGCAACTGCTTAAAATGACGTATTCCTAAATCTGGTTTTGGCACAACAGAAAGCTAGTCTCATGATACAGTGTCTATACGACTACAGTTATTTGTGCAGAAGTACTCTAAACTGGGTGGAAGCTTCTCAAATAGGATTTACTGCCAGAAGGGAAACTTTTAACTTTTTTTTCCCCAATATAGAGAGGGCTTCCAACGCTTTTTATATGTTAGAAAGATGGGTTAAAGATGAGAAATGTTACTGAAACCTTCTGCTTTAGTTGTTTGACAATCAATTAGGATTTCATTGTCACTGGGGTGCTCATAAGAAACCATGTTCCTTTAGGTACCATTCAACAGGGGTTGCTCTTGCTTTGGGGATAGCAGGATCCCCCACTAGTGAGACAAGCTGTTTCTGTCAAGCATGGCTGTGCTGAGGGAGGCAGCAGACCTGCTTATACCAAAACTACAATATACCCAGCTTAGAAGTAGATTATGCCTGTGCTGTAACCCTTGGGGAGAGAGAAGGTACCCTACCAGCTAAAACAGTGGAGCTGTTGCTGATATTCATGTTCATCCACATGTTCTAAAAAATGTTTGTCTATTGATTTGTGTCACTTGTATGTTGTTATCAAGTACTGGATAGCTGTTGTAAGTAGGCTACTTCTGGAACTTGGCTTTCTTGATCCTGGAGTTGTCATGTGCAATGACGAAAACCAGGCTAATAAAATACATCGTGGTTGACTGTATATTTGTGAGATTCCAGAGGAACAGAGGAATGTCTTAAACCAAGTAGTTATACTAGAAGTTGATGGTTAATATATCTAACAAAAAGAACTTCAGCACCTACACAGTCTAAATATTCCATAATTGTTTCTGTTATTTTTGCAATCATATTGGTCCCTACCAAGAAAATAAGGACAACAAGCATGTCTCAGGATAGCGTAGTAGGCTGTGAGTTCTGTAATGGTACTGAAACTGTGCCATCTTTTGAAGCTTTAAAAAATAGCTCAAAAAAGAATTATGTTAAGGTTCAGTCCAACCTTAGTTGACATAAATGCAGAACTAATTTGTATCTTTAGGTCAAGTCACAGTATACTGAGAAGTTTATCATTGCTATTTTCTGCAGTGATGAGAGGTTTGTATTAATGTCTTTTTTTTTTTGTTTCTCTTTCCTTTATTTTGGGGTGGGCGAGTAGGTGATTGGTATAGTGGTCCTGCAGCAGATCTTGAGACAGAACCTGACGAGGAATGGGTGAAAAATAGAAAAGATGAAAGTCGTGCTTTCCAGGAATGGGATGAAGATGCTGACATAGATGAATCTGGTAGGTAAACGTGATTTTGGTGATTTTTTTTCATGAAGATGACTTACCTACAAGAAATAAATGTATAAAATGGAGTCTCTTTGTAAAATCAGTTTAAAATACACATTTTTTTTCATAGTTGATTCTAGTACATTAAAATAATAACAAATGCAATAATACTTATGTTCTGTCTAGGTTAAATGCTTACTAAGCTAAGTAGACTTATACAGTAAGAAAGAACTTGTGAAGTTTTGTCTAGCAACTACTTAAGGTTCCTTAAAGGAGCGCTCTTTTTCCTTATCTTCATCTCATCCTGGCTCCCAGCTGGGTGGACAAAAAAAGGGGAATGGCGTGGGGGATGGGAGAAGCAGGCAGCTGGTTTCAATGGGCTGAACTAATTCATCTAGGAGAGAGCAAACATGAGTGTAGGTAGAAGAGGAGCTATGGGGATGTTTCTGGAGTTAGGAAGGAGGTAAAAGCTGGGCTTCATCTCTTCAGGAAGTTCGGATGAATCATTTTGCATCCTAATGCATTCTAGGCTTAATTTAAAACTTGTCTTAAGCTGTTATATCACAGGATACAAAATGCTCAGTGAGATAGTATTTCCATGTTTACAGCAAGTTGGTGGAATCAGCTGCCCCAGAGAGCCCTGAGCAGTACGTCATCTGTAGTAAATATTTCTCCAACTCCTTTAATGATAATTTTCTGTTAAGACTCTTGCTGTTGTTGTTAAACTCTTCAGGACTGTCAGAAAGGCAAGCAGATAGTTTTTAAAGATGAGACTTAAGTAGTATGTTGAGCTAGAGTTCAGCAAAAGTTTGATGTAAGGTACTTTCTGAAAGCTTGTTAAGCTTTCCTTAGTTTCCCAATAACTTGTTTGATGTAAGATGGCAGTGTGAATTCCAAATGACTCAAAGCATATTTTAAGTCTTTCTCTTTGGTTTTGTTTTGCAGAAGAAGCAGCTGAAGATTCACTTGCTATTAATGTAGCACAAATGGAAAAACGTTTACTTCATGGCTTAATTCATAATGTCCTCCCACATGTAGGTTCCTCAGTGAAGACATTAGTATTGGCCTACAGTTCTGCAGCGTCTAGCAAAATGGTGTGTAATTTGAAACTGGTATTTAATAATTGTGGCTATGCAGCCTCTAATTAATAACTGATGTGCCTGAGTTTAAAACACTTGGGTAGTGAAGATGAGTTGCAATTCAAGAGAATGTTAATTCATATGTTGTCTCTTGACACTGTGTGCAGCCTTATTGCCTTGTGTCTTTACTGATTATTTTCCTTTCCTTTTCCAGGTTAGACAGATCTTGGAGCTTTGCCCGAACTTGGAATATTTGGATCTCACTCAAACTGATATTTCAGATTCTGCATTTGAAAGGTTAGATAATTGCTGTTTCCTCTAAAAAAAATAAATAATAAAATCCAGATTTTTGAGGGGGAGAAACATTCAAACATGTCTTAGTCCACTGGCAATAGAGAGAAACACAGAAATTACACTCAGGTTTCACACATAAGTAAGAACTAAACAAGAGTAACAAATCAATGAAATAACAAGTGAAGCATGTAAGTTTGTAACGGCCACTTAAAATGGCCTATCTTCACTATTGGATATGTATTACCTATCAATAACAATAACTGTATTTTGTTCTACTGTTAACAACTCAAAATTGTCCATAGATTGGTTTTTTTGGTAGTCAGGGTAGTTGTTGGTCTGATATAGCTGGCAGTGTTTGAAATACTGCTATTTAAGACACTGATCAAATGATGCGCAAAGCTCTAAGGCTTAGGTCTACTAACTGTGGATTCCTAAGTTTTACTGAAGCCTGCAGAAATCTCATTGATGTCAGTGGGATGGTGCATGGATGGAGAGCCTGCACCAACGGATCTTAGTGTGATACTGAAACTCAGCAGCTATTTCAGTGTTCAACACATCTATCATATAGTGCTCTCAAGTTTTATATGTTAACAACACAGAATATTTTACCAGCGTGGATGCTGGTAAGAGCACTGCAGCTTGTGCAAGAAGTTTTACTTGAACTAAATGCCTTACGGAATGTCTGTGGCTCAGAAATCAATCTTTGTGAGCTTCTGTCAATCTCTAGATGTCATGGTTTTGGACAAACAGGCCAATGACTGGTGACAGATGCTCCCCNCCCCTGTTGGTCAATTTTGGGTTACCTGTCCTGTCCACTCCCCCCTGCAGGTGGGACCCCTCTATGCTTCTCGGCTTCCAACCCTCCAATGGGCAAATAACAAAATTAGCTGACCTTGGTTGTTATAGCAATAAGTGTAAGTAAGGGCCTCTCTGCATACCATTCCTTGAGACAAACTGTCTTATTACTCTGAAGGAACCGTTTTAGACATAATATGCTGTTAATTTTCAGAGAGTTAGAGGAGGCCTAGCTAAGAAATAAAATTACTGAACAGAAAATTAGTTCTGTTTTACCTCAAACCAGGACCCTAGAGAAACTTATATTATTTGCTGCTCCTCATGTATCTATATTTCCAACACAGAATTTTGTAACTGACAAAATGAGTTTGGCTAAATATAAGTAATCATTTATGGACAGTAAATGGTAGTTAACATAAACTGTGGATAGATAGGTAAAGGTCACTTAAATCAGCTGTATACTTCTATAGCTAATAATGTAACAATATTACTGTAGATCAAATTGCTATTTCAGTTGAAAAAGGTAAGACTGAAGGGGTGAGACTTTGTTAATATGAAAAAGTCTAATTTCATTACCATCTCTAATCCTAATCATTTTTATGGAATAATTAATACTGTACACAGAATATGTTTCAGGAATCCAGCTATTCTTTCTGAAAGAAATGAGCAATGACAGAAGGGTCTATGGTCTAAGTACACTGATATTTCAATATGTATAAACAGCCAAGCTTGAGAAACTCAAATAATAGAAATTTCAACTGTTACAATACTTTGAACTGAACACTACATCTGAGAAGTATTTTTTTCTTTGAGGGGCGTAAAACTTGCTAGTTCAGTAAGTTCAGTTTTTTCAGCTTTCTGAGAAGTTTCTAGTAACTTAGATGCCTCTTGGTAACTGAGTTATGCACAACAGAAGCTGCTTTTTGAAATTTTTGCCCTGTATTTGGTGTTTGCAGTTTGATCTATGATTTAAAAATGTGTTCAATATATGGCAAATTTGAACCTCTTAAGTCTCAGTATATGGAAAAATATAGGTTGTTACTGAGTCCTGATTCATTTCATGTTTCTTTAGACATAATTTTTCTAGGAATATATACAGCACTTGGAGTGTCCAATCTAACCTGTCTAGGATATTGTCTTTAAATGTTCTGTGAATATAAGTATTTTATTTATGAAATTTTCTTTTGCATATTTAGCCTTAACAGCTGTTTCTGAACAAAAACTTAAAACAAAACCACTTTTTTCCCTCATTTCAGTTGGTCTTCAGTTGGTTGTTGTCAAAATCTCCGCCACCTTGATCTGTCTGGGTGTGAAAAAATCACAGATGTGGCTATAGAGAGGATTTCCAGAGCACTGGGTATCATATCCACTCACCATAACAGAGGTACCCTGAAAAGCTGCAGAAACAGGAATGCTAAGACTTCGTGGAAAAACAGAGAGATTACTCTGCAGTCCAACAAGAAGTATAATTGTTTGCATGAAATCAACAATGAAAACCTCATTGAGGGAGGAGGTAGTGAGCAGCATTGGACTAAACCTGACGGCTCAGAAAACTTCAGTTCTGCTTATGTGTGGATGTTAGATGCAGATGATTTAGCTGACATTGAAGATGCTGCGGAGTGGCGACACAGAAACGTTGAAGGATTTTGTCTTATGGAGCCAACATCCCATATTAATTGTTCTGCATCTTGCTACAGTAGAGACATTTATGGATTAAGGACTAGAGGGTGGCAGCAGCACTGTGCTTCTACAGACTTGATTTACTGCGGTCACTCATTTTGTTGTGCTGGGACAGCACTAAGAACTATTCGAGCACTTCCAGAGTCCTCTGCACTGTGTAAAAAACCAACAAGGACTAAGCAGTCAGAGAGAAAAGACTCGGCATACTCTGGGAGTGAAAAAACAGATGAAGAGACTGCACGAGTTCTTCAGTTTCTCAGTCTGTCTGGATGTTACCAGATCACAGACCGTGCTCTCAGGTGAGGAGACATTTTTGAGCTATTTTGCTGCAGTACCTTTTTTCTAATTTTATTTGTTGGGTCATTCTGGGGTGAATCTGCCTAGTTTCAGTAGAAACATTTTAACTGAAGAAACTCTGGTAAGTTTTAAGTGATCTTTGCCTCTTAAAATATTTATAATACCAGACTTGAAAACTTTCTCCAGCTTTTCCTTTAGGGATTTAAAGAAAATCATTAAAACGTATTCTCTGAAGACAGGCATTTTTGTGAATTTGTTGTTCTAGGCAGATTTCTTGTTAGGAAATTGGGTTGATTCGCTGATTATTTTATTATGCCTGTCAGTATGCTTGAAACTTCATAAAACTGGAGTAACGTCTCATTTAACCTATCTGGATAATGACATAACTTATGGACAGGCTGGGTCGTTGGGCTGAGGCCAACTGTGTGAGGTTCAACAAAGTGGAGTGCTGGGTCCTGCGCTTAAATCAGAACAGCCCCATGCAGTGCTACAGGCTTGGGGGGAAGAGTGGCTGGAGAGCTGCCTGGTAGAAAAGGACCTGGGAGGTGTTGGTTGACAGCTGGCTGAATATGAGCCAGCAGTGTGCCCAGGTGGCCAAGGTGGCCAACAGCATCCTGGCCTGTATCAGAAATAGTGTGGTGAGCAGGACTAGGGAAGGGATCATCCCCCTGTACTCGTTGCTGGTGAGGCCCCACCTTGAGTACTGTGTCCAGTTTTGGGCCCCTCATGACAACAAAGACATTGAGGTGCTGGAGCGTGTTAAAAGGAGAACAATGAACTTGGTGAAGGGTCTAGAGAACAAGTCTTATGAGGAGTGGCTGAAGGAACTGAGTCTGGAGAAAAGGAGGCTGAGGGAAGACCTTGTTGCTCTCTACAACTACCTGAAAGGAGGTTGTAGCAAGGTGGGGATTGGTCTCTTCCCCCAAGTAACAAGTGATAAGATGAGAGGAAATGGCCTCAAGTTGCACTAGGGGAGGTTTAAGGGTTATCAAGCATTGGACCAGGCTACCCAGGGAAGTGGTTGACTCACCATCCCTGGAAGTATTTAAAAGACATGTAGATGTGGTGCTTAGGGATGTGGTTTGGTGGTGGACTTGGCAGTGTTAAGTTAATGGTCGGACTTGATGATCCTAAGGGTCTTTTCCAACCTAAATTATTCTATGATAATTTTGTATGTGCAGAACATCATGTTAAATATGACTTCATATAACAGTTAGAGGTGGAAAAAATAGTTGACTTGAGCATTGAGATGGCTTCAAGAGTTGCAAAATTTCCTGTGTGATATTTTCCGTTGATATTTTGTATTGTATCAGAAAAATGTATTAATTGCTTCATAATGAAAATGGGATGAGGCTGAGGTGTGCTGCAGCACTTAGGGCTAATTAAAGCCTCTTGTAATGGGAAGACTTCATGCCTACCTCTACTGTATGCTGTAGTCAACTGTGAATAGTGTGAGGCGCTGCTGGCATTGATTTGTCTCTCCAGAGACTTTGTACCCATTTGATGTTCAGAAGCACCAGCTGTTCAAATATCTCCCATAGTGGTTATTCTGATGCTTATTCTTTCACTCGCCAGAGTAAGCTTCAGATAGCTGTACTTTCTGTTTGGGCTTATTGCTGGTGGAGTGGACTAGTACTGCTGAGTTTTGTTTGGTGCTGATTAGGTCATGCTGTGTGTGGTTTCCATGTTACTGGTCTGTTTTGTCACGACTCGGTAATCTAGGACCAAAGGGAGATTTGGTCATTGAGTCACGGGAAGGGTTTAGTTGTGCTGGTTTCCCATTGGTGCTTTTTGGATAAAAGACAGTATTTAAGAGCTGAATGTGCTGCAACACGTGCTTCTTCCACTCACCACAATAGTCTTGAATTCCTGACGAAAGAGACTGAAACCTTGTAGTAGAAACACATGCCAGTGCATTTCATAGAAAAGTTGTTAAGTGATAGCTGGTTTTGTGGTTGACAGTTCTACTCCTGCCTGCTGACAGGAGAAACTTGCTCTGAAGGCATTTTCAGTTTTATGTTGTGGCTTGAATCTGCAGCTTAGTGATTCAAGCCTGGTGTTTTTTTCAAGTGGGTGAGCTTGCTTGTTATTGAACTTGGGCTGGCTGCCCTGTGAGCTTGTAGAAAAGCAAGCAGCCAAACACAGTGGTTGCTCAGGTGCAGTACATCCACGAGGCTGTTGCATCAGCAGCCAAAGTCTCTTGCACTCAGAGGAAAAATAGAGAATTCCACTCGAATAATAAGGTGGTGTGTTGTCAGAGAGAAGCTCCGCTGTCAGCCCTACGCAAATGCAAATTTGGATTCCAAAATAACTTTAATAAAAAAAAATACAAGACACTCAAACTTTCGGAAGCATAATGCACCAAAATTGAGAGTGTCATGTTTTCAGGATGGGTTGAGGAATATACATCACCTTGGAAGAGTTGCCAAGATCAGTGTGGTTTGGAGAAGGTGGTCTTGGAAGTTCTTTGAAATACTTGGTCATATCTGGATTTGTTCATAAACGAAGTGATTTACCATTAATTCTTCAGAAGGAATTGTTAATTTCTTGCAGATCGGTTCATTTTTCAGGTCTGTTAACACAGCTTCGGGGTGATCTCCTTTACAGAGTATCAAACTGACAGATTTAAAACTAGATGTTTTATTAAAAGTGTGAGGGCTTTATTACAAGATGCAATTAAGTCGTGACTTGGTGATGTAGTGGAGTACTTGTCAGTCTAGAGCTGTTCAGGTTCTTACCACCTCTCTTCTGTCTGTCAACAGGGCATTGACTCTGGGAGGAGGACTGCCACATTTGGAACACCTTAACCTCTCGGGTTGTCTCACTGTAACTGGTGCAGGCCTGCAGGATTTAGTTTCTGCATGCCCTTCTCTAAACGATGAACACTTTTACTACTGTGACAACATTAACGGTAATGTCTTTTTATGAAGATATGGTGTTTTTCTGGGGAGTGATGCTTGGTTTAAGGACACATTTAAAACAAAACAAAAAGAACCACCAATACCCCACTTTTTTTTTCTTGTTTCACAGATTAATTATGAAATGACAATTTTTAAGTCAGTTTTTCCACACTTGTTCTTTTGGGTATTTTTGCTTGACGGTAATATTGCCTAGGAAAGCATTTTTAGTCCATATATCTCATAATTTAGCATAAATAATAGGGGCTAGAAAGTATGTCTCCATATAGCTAATACACACTTGCCCTCTCTGTATCTTCCCTGTAAACCATGTAGTTTTATGTTTTCTTTATGGTCGTAACTTCAGACAGGGGCTTCATTAGATGGGTACCAAAGCAGTGATTTTTAGGAAAGGAATGACATGTGTTTTGCCATGCAAACCTCCCATATTGCAGTAGTCTTGGTATGGGATATTTTTCTTCCTACCGTCATGTGTCCTTACGGAAAATGTAATTTAGTTTTTCTGGTTTTGCTTGAGTCAGTAACTTAGGAATGGATCTAAGCTGGGAAAGGATCTGGATAAATGCATAAAATATGTTTATGGTACAAGTCTTGTCAGCGTTTACCACACTGGAATTCAGTGTTAGATCCAGTAAGCATTCATAGCATTAGAGGTGGGAACCATGGTGTGACTTGTATTCCATGTGTGAATTTAAAACAGGTAAGTGCAACAGAAAGGAAGGGAAACGGAGGATAATAACTGAGTTCACAGGATTATAAGAGCTAATTGTGTGTAAAACCAAAATTATATTCCCTGGTAGATCATGGTGTTCAGCTCAGTAATTTGCGTCCATATTGAGATGCAGCCACGGCAGGGGTACAGGATGCCGGAGCTTTGGTACTGCAAGTAAATCTGTACTGACATTTGGGTCTTCAATCCACTGATTGATAGAAGGTGATACACTGGAATTGGATTCTAATACTAGAAGTGAAAGTATTAAATCATATCTTGCTTCCACAATTTTTGCACTACTTCATACACTTCTTTTGCACTGACTGCTGTTTTCTTTAAATTGAGAATGCTAATGCTTTTTGTAACTTCTGTTCTATGCAGACCACAGCTGCTAAAAATCTTCTAGCATTTCAACCTGAAAATTTTAAGGTTCCTTTTTTAAAACCCTTCACTGACTCTCCTTATGTTGTGTTGAGGTTAAAGTTGCCTTTAAAGACAAGTTAAAAGCTTTTACAGCTGATCCCTTGCTATTTTTCCTCTGTTTTCACTTCTGTCAGTAATACCAGACTTGATGTTCTGGTTTGCCTTCAGACATTTCTGTTTCTCTCCTTGTCCCTAAAATACACACTGTTGTCTTTGTATTAGTTTACAAAGCCAGAATCTCTTGTGTGAGTCCCTCACTTTAAAGCTTGGCTATTCCATACTGTCCTCAAGAAATTATGTATATTTAAACCAAATACTTTTTTGGAATTATTTTGTGAAGTTGTCCTGATCCTTTTCCTGTTTATTTCCTTCCTTTCACCGCCTGCTGGAAGCTGTGAGCCTGTAAGCTCTGCTTGGTTCTGTAAAGCATTGTGCAGGCGTTTGGATGAACAGTTGCTCCTGTAGAGAGAAATCAACAGGAGAGTGAGGCTGTAATGGTCTGACTTCTCATATCTATTGAGAAATAGTAGCATCTGAAGTTTGTTGCTGTTTTCTTTAAGAAGGAAGTAGATAAAAACTTACAGGGGTGTCCTAGCAAAATTCTGAAATGGGAAATAACCTTTTATAATTGAATCCCCTGCAGTTTTATCTGGGGACTGTTCTTCGTGATTTCCCTCAAACTTCATTGTGATAGGGCTATTCAGTGTGAAACTAATGCCTTATTCCACTCTGTGGGCAGCAGGATTTCTGTGACAGCTTGAACTATTTCTGTATCATTTGGTATTTCTGAAGTAACTGTAGGGAAAGCAATAGCTGTTTCATTTAAATCAGTCCCTATCTGAAGCAGTTTATGTTTGTTCGCACGTATATAGATTGCATTATTAACTGCTACACAAAGATCACTGGTCTGTAAGCATGTAGAGAATAATTTCATAATTTTCTTTGCCCACCAGCTTACCAGGGATTGTTTTCGGGGAAGCGGGGAAGGAGATATGTTCTGGGATCATGTTGGAAAACCCGTCAATCTTGCAGAACAAAAATTGGAGCCAACAGCATGGAATTTATCCATCTTTGAATAATAAAGATACCACTTTGTTGTCTGTTGACATATAAGGGCTTTACTTTCACCTACAGCCTATTCTCAGTTGTGTTTTTTTTACTATAAACACTGAGCCTAATGGGGGCCCTTACACACAGCTTCATTGGATTGTCTTTGTTGGAGGGTTTGCTGGACTTGTTTGGTAGGCATGTTTGTTTGCAATTTTCAGATTTGCATTGCAAGTGCTGGTCTAACTATAGCTGCTCTACCTTTTTAGTAGACTAAAACTAAAAAGGTAGAGCTTCTATGGTTAAATAGACTCAGTTGTGCTGTTGCACAGCAGTAATGTCATGCATTCATGAGCAGAGGCTGTGAATTTGTGCACAATTCCAAATTTATTTCCTGTTTGTTTACTGTTAGTATGACTTCAGTTCTTGGTTTGCATACTGCTGTTTAGGATCTTTGCCTATGTTTTGCTCAACACTGGAAACTTAAGATATAACCTTCAGCTGCAGCTGAAACCAAATCTGTCAGTATACACACCCCTTCTAATTGCTGATTGTGTTTAATGCCTAAAATACATTTGATTGTAAATCACACTGAACTCAGAAGAATTTAATGTTTGAGTTCCTTCTTACCACTTAAAGTTTATAGTTCCCTATAGGCTGTTCTGTCCACCTGTGTTCAGTCTCCTTACAGTGTTCTCAGTTTTACAGCCTGGAGTGCTGTCAGCTTCAGGATTAGAAGAGTGGGGCTCCCTAATTTTTGCAGCAGCAGCTGTTTGCAGCTTTTTTTAGCATGATTCAGTTTCTAAAGTTTTTACATGATGTAGTCCTCGGGTGCTGTAATTAAAGAAATAGGGCATTAATGAAATGAAGTTGTGGTGATTCTGATGATTCATTCTTTTCTTCTGGCATTTAGAAATTCCTTGGTCATAGTTTGATCTGTCTTCCAGCATTGGATCCAGGACTTTGCAATATCTGTTAAGATTTACTGACTCCTGCGTGCAGATTTATGTGGGAACGCATTGTTGTTAGACTTCAAGAGTTTGGTCTCTCTTTAAGTTCTACAGATAACCAAGGTGCTCTCATAAAGGTCTGTAAGTGGAACTTCACCAAAGGTTGATAGAGAGTAGCACTTAGTAAACTCAGATTTGAGTTTAATATTGCCTTTATATATTTTTTTTAAAAGCTAATGCTTAATTTGAGCACTCTTTTGGTAATTCCCCTGTATTGTTTTACTTTGGCTACCTTACCATCAAATACGGTATGCAGTGTTGATGCAGCCTCTCGCTGGTGGTGGCTGTGAAAAAGAACTGCCTTTCTTTCCCTCCTTTGTGCTCCTCCAAGCTCATTCTTCCTGCCTTCCTGTGGCCAGCGTTAGTCTTTGTGTGGCTACTTGGTAAACTGAATCAAAAACTGGGGTAGCCGAAAGCCTTTTTCTTTTTATTTTTCTTTTTTCCTTCTTCCTAGGTAGGTCAGGGATCCATCTTGCTGTAGACCTCATGAATGTTTCTGCTGCCACAGGCAAGAGCTAGAACAGATGTCTAGCTAGAAGGGATGTGGTGGTGGCAGCCAGTTGTCCTGGCTGGAGTGGCTCTTTCATCATGGTCTGGGTTGTCACATATTCTTTGTGAAATGCCTGACTTCTTTCTAGGAAATTTTAAGTAATTTTTGTTTCACTAGTACACATAACAAAATGGAGTAATCAAATAGCTATGCTCCTTTCTTGCATTGCAACATGTCTTTATATGTAGTTTATTTGAGAACACTGAGAACTGTTCATCATAAGTAAGCAGACCTCTGTTCTGGGTCACCTGAAGCACGTGAGTAATCAGACGTGCATGTAAAGAGCATTAGAATAATCCAGTTTAGTGGTAACTCAACCAGTAACGTAGACAGTGGCAGTTTGGATGAGAATCTGATTAACTTTGCTCTCCCAGATGAACCAGCCCAAAACACATTTAATTTAGGCACTTCACTGCTAGCACTCATTAATTCTTCACAGTTTGTAGAAAAAGAGGGACCCTTCTGAAAGTGGTTCAGCCCCACTGTGAGATCTGAAATGCCCATCTCGCTGGACAATATAAAAGGACCTCTATATGGCTACCATATCGCTTAACCTGCTGAATCGGTGAGGTGAATTGGAGACCTTGTATATAGAGTCCAAAGAAAACAGGAGAGTGTGTAAAGAGGCCATTGAAACTTAAACAGAGGTAGTTTGCAAGCAAAGTCCAGTCCAGATGAGGTCAGTAGCAAAGAATGGGGAAATCTGAGGTTAGGAAGCCAAAGAGGTATAGCCAAAGGTCAGTTGTAGTAAACAAAGCTAGGGAAGCAAAAACTGTCTCTGTGGCTATCAAAAGCAAAGGCATTTCAATTGTGCTATTTCTATCGGATATAAAAAGAACAAGCTAAGGAGGGCTAGGGCATTTATAGAGGAGATAAATGACCTGTGATGGAGGAGATCAATTGTTATGTCAAAACATAAATGAAATGAGTCATAACTGAATAGCCTTACTGTTAAAACTACCATTAATGACACTTACCACTGTGTTGTAGTAAGAGCATAAAATACCCTCCTAATTATAGGAATTACCTGTATATGTTAAGAAAGAACAGAGTGTGGCAGATTTCAGGAGATGTGGTTTGAACTCTGAATATTTAATTTCATGAGAGTTCTTAATCAGAGGCTATAAAAGGGTGTGATAAAAGTTAGTGATGGTGTGAGGATTAGACATGGAACAAGAAATGCAGCATAGGAAGAAGGGTGAGTTTTCACTGTGGTGTGATTAATGTCATTTGTAATTCAGTGCCTAAAAAAATTAGGAAATGAACCTATAAACTTTTCAGATGATGCAGTTTACTTATCTCAAAAATGTAGAAACTTCTAAGTGGTTTTAAGACCGGTTTAAATTTTAAAAACTGAAAGCTAATTAAAGGATAGGAAGAAAGCGCAGGGCTTAATGGTCCCTGTTCAGGATGGACAGGAATCTGGGAGGTGACGTCTCTCTCCCCATTCCCCCTCCCCCAAGAGTTCTGTGCCATGATCAGTCTTACTCAGCATTTCTGTTGCTGCTGTGGTGTAAGAAATGCAGACAGCGCTTTCCAAGTTTTTGAGTTGTATTGAGCTGCCTCAAGTAACGATACCAGTGCTGAAGATTTCCGGAAGGACTTCTTACGAGCTTCCCGCATAGCTGTATGTATGGTTATATGTCTGGGTGGTTGGGAATAATCAAACTCTGACTGCATGAAACTGAATTCAGAGCTGGCAGTTGCAACGTGGAGGCGATGATTTCAGAGAGCTGTTGGTGCTAATTCTGAGATCTTTCCTGTTTGCAGCAGCAGCCAAAAAAGCCACCAGTGTTATGCGTCATCAGGGCGTTGGGAACAAGATAGTGTGCTGCATGGTCCTGGAAGCCTTGGGGCACTCACATGTGGAGTACTGCATGCAGTTTTGGTCCCCCCATCTTGAGGAGTGTATGTGATGGAGTTACAGAAGATACAGAAGAGGCCTACTAAAAAGAGTTAGGGAACTGAGCGGCTGTCTTGCAAGGAGACACTCAAAAGGCTGGAATCTTTCAATATGGGAATGAGAAGGCAGGAAGGGGGATGACTTTCCAGAACTGGGAAGGCAATAGATGCTGTGCCACAGTAACTCTCCAAATTCTGCAGTATTATCATTTGGCAACAGTAGACGAAATGGATAGGAGATTGATTTAAAGCAGATGCACAACGTAGCGAACTTCTGGAATTTGGCCCTGTGGGGAATTGTGGTAGCAGTTAGTATCAGCAGGTTAAAATAGAGGTTAAACAAATGCATGTACAATTGAGCCTTAAACAAATAATAAAGAGAATGGACTTTAACGTCCCTACTACAACAGTTAGGGATACTGGGAAGACATAAAAGGTGTGCAGTAGGCTTATATCATCTCCCTCAGTAACACTTGCTGTTGCCAGCGATGAAGGTAGGGAGGGGTAGATGGACCATCACTCAGACCTAGAAGTTCCAGTTGTGAGCAAGAAAAGGATGGAAAGCGGTGTCAAAATCCTTCCTTGGGATTGTTGTGGTTCTGTAGGTTTTGTCAACAGGCATTTTACTAGAAATGGGACAGTTGCTTCAAAATTACTGCTGTGCCGCTTAGCAGTGGCAATGATGAGGAAGGTCAGCTATGACTTGGGAAATGCTGCCACACAGAACATGTGCTGCTAAACCAGCTATTCAGAAGCACTGACTCTAGCTCGTAAGTGACTTGGAGGATCAAAATTTAGTTCAGGTGAATAAAAAGTTTTGAAAAGGAAAAAGTTTATTGACAAATGCAAAGTTTACTGTTTTGCATACTGTCCTTTGTTATAGCTTCAGGTTTGTTTTATTCAGTCTTACGCATGTTAACTGAATTCCTTTGTAGAATATTGCTCATCGTTGTGTGGCATGAAGTAGAAGTCTGATTTCCAGACACCTGGTTCTTAGAAATGAATTGAATTATGACTTAAATTACTGTTGAAGGGGAAAAAAGCAAGCCAGACATGGCATGGTACCCTAGTTAGTTACATGGTTTTGCTAGTGTCTTCTGAATGTATTAAAACTACCTTAAATATTCTTTGATTTGCCTCAAACACAAAGGGGGGGAAATTTGGATTGTCCTGGTTAAGTCTTTACCAGCTTGTTTTAGTGAACTCAGCAGCCCACTGCCAATTTAGGTGGGGTGCCAGAGTTCAGCCAACCTGAATGTAAATGTTTGTGTCTCTAAAGCAGGCTTATGGCTGCAGGAAATAAAATCCTGTAGTAATAAACTTAATAGTTTCTTATCTCATGATCACTTTAACATTTCAAATTAAAAGGATAACAGTAAGCGAAGGTAAGTGGAAGTGGGTAGAATTGCAGTGTTGGTTTATCCTGTCTGTGCTCGCAACTTTTTCTTTTTGAATGGCTGGTTTTTAGCCTTATGGCTTCTGAAAACTGCAGTGATACTGAAGGTGATTTTCTCTTTAGTTTTTGAATTTCCAGTTGGAGTACGTGAGGTCTAGCCAACCATGAAGTGTTCATGAAGGAAAAAAAAAATCTTCCAGACTAAAAAAGCCTGTTTCCATTACAGTAGAAAGACTTTTGGAGATCACTGTTTCTTTGGTAATGCCATGAAGTCATCATCTGAATTTGAAAAATGGGAGTTAAATATGGATTGTGAAAGTATACCTCAATCTTGAAAGCTAGCTGAGAGCTGGCTTAAACTGCATTTAGTGTTGCTCATCATACGTCTGTCTCATTTTTGAATGTGTTATCTTCATGGCACTAAGCTATCAGAGCAAAAATCTCTTGAAAAATAACTGTTCCGGTTGAGGTTTTTATACTATGATAGTACTGGCAGTGCTTCAGGCTTCACAGTGCTGAAGGAAGTTTAGTCTACTAAAAAAAGAGATATATTCTGAATTACCAGGTTATGAGAATTCTGTATCTAAATAAACGGCCTTTTCTTCTTTTCACATTTGTTCTGTTTTTGTGCAGGTCCTCATGCTGAAACCGCCAGTGGATGCCAGAATTTGCAGTGTGGTTTTCGGGCCTGCTGCCGCTCTGGCGAATGACCGCTGACTTCTGACCTTTCAGTCTACTTCATTTAGCTGAGCAGGCTTCCTTTCATGCACTTTACTTACAGTTCGCATCTTGTGTTAACAATCCTTGGAGTGAGATCTGTTATACTAGCCTGACCCTGCCCACAACTTCAAAATGTTAATTATGAGTGTACTGTACAGTGTTGTAACAATCTCACAAAATCTCATTTGGTTTGAAGGGTGTTGGGTTTTGTTTTACTTAATTTGGGGAAGATGGGAAAACATTCAGATTAATTTTTTTTAATGCCACTTTCTTCCAAGTTTGGCACTTAAATATACTTTACAGGATTCTTTTTGTGTTGAGTGAATGGTTTTTTTATTTTGAATCCGTAAGTACAATATAAAGCTCTGCAGAGAATTTGAAATGTACTGTTTGCATTTGGGTAACAATTCCACATCTTTAGGAGCCTTGTTTCTTCCCCCTTTCCTCTCATCCTGAAGTCGTTCTTTATATTGCAAAATTAGGGAAATTCCCACCTTCCTTTTGCATTTGGTTTTGTATTTGGGCTTGAAAGACATACTCAAATAAAACATTCCCACCAACAAAAAAAATTATGTAGCAGTTGAATATATATGCTTCTAAGGTGTAATATCGAGGCATGCCATACCAGTAGGCTGCAGAGACTGGGTGGGTGGGTGTTGTGGTGGTTGCAGAGCTGTGGACCTTGCAGTGTGTGTGGGGGGGTTGTTTTGGTTTTGTTTCTTCTCTGACTGTGTCAAGATGCATTTTTGAAACAACTTCAAAGGATGTCAGTTCTCATTCATATGAAACCTGTGGAAGACAATGATACGTTTTGCCCATTGCTGTGATTTTTTAAAAAGACCCCTCCCTGCACAGTAAGGGACTGGCAGGGAGGAAGAGAATCTCTTGTTGGGCTGAGTGAAACCTGCACTCAGAGGAGAGATGAGTAATGTATGAGTTGTGTGTCTGTGTGTGGGGCGGTCTGGGGAAGAGCCCACCACAAGAGGAAGTGAGTGTTGCTGCCCATGGTAAGTTGCAAACTGTAATGGGCACCTGCTTGTATGGCTGGCATGGCTGCAGGTGGTTTTTCCCTTGGGCAGAGGAGGGGTAGGTGGCAGCCTCTGTAGAAGGCAGACAGTTGTGGGGTTTTTTTTCCCCCTCCATTCTGCCTAATTTTGAAGACTGACAGTATGTCAAATTAGTAACTTTTACCTGTTTTACTAATTGGATAAATTCTTTTGAGTAGTAGTTATTTAGGACAGCAATCATGGTGGCATATGTAGCTGTCAAGATTCTTAGTGTCTGGGAAGTCAGCTTGTGGGCACAGCTGGAGATTAAAATAAACTGCAAGTTTTGATACCATCTTGCTCCCACTAGTACTAAAGAATAGTAAGATAAGAAAAATACAAGTGAACGTAGAGTTTGTGCGGAGTTGATTGTTCATGTTTAACAGCTGAACATGGACTGGAGGCAGAATGTACAGTGCTCAGTTAGAAGCCTACAGAAGAGGTATAAAAGGACACCATTATTCCATCAGTTGTTGCTTCAAGGAAGCTGCATTTACTTTGTTGCCCAAAGGTTAGAGTAGATACGTGGCCATTTGTGCAATGCTGACTGAGGCAAGATGAGAGTAGTAGGGTACATGGTGGGCTTTCTTGCATCTCTACTTGTTCCAGAACTTTGTTTCTGAGGCTGGAAGGTGCAGCTAGAGGTCCTTCTCCTTGCTGCTAGGTGGTTTTCTGTGCAGTTTGGTAGAGACACAGCTGAGGGATGAATCGGCTGCAGAAAATTCTGTTCACTTACTAATACTGTGTTTTTTCTTCACCCTCCTCTGAAGCGGAGTTGGACTAAACTTGTGAGATGTCATCAGTGTTGTTCAGCAAAGCATTGTGTGATGACAGTGTACCTACTTCCTTCTGCCGGAGGTTTCCAAAGGGAACCTGTGGCAAGCAGAGGCTCTAAACCAAAGATTTTGTGTCTAGTATTTATTAGATGGACTGAGTCTGGTTTGGAATTAAGCTCAAGAACGATTTCAACTTTGGTATGTTCTGATGAATGTTGTTCCTGTAGGAACGTTGGTCCTACTCACCATCACTCTCACTTGGAAGAGCTGCATTAGTAAGGTAACTGCATGAAAAGGATATATATCAGCATTAACAGTTAACACCATTACTCGCATACTAAAAATCCAGTCTGCTTATTAGTAAACTCCTTTGATAATCTTTTACTAGTGGAACTTGCAGATAAGGATTTCATACTCAAAGTAATTTAATCAAACTCCTGTATAAAATGAGTGAGCTTCCACTTAAGTTTTGGTATGAGCCGCATCAAAAGAAGCATGGTCAGCAGGTTGAGGGAGGTGATTCTCCCCCTCTACTCTGCTGTGGCGAGACCTCACCTGCAGTACTGCATCCAGCTCTGGAGTCCTCAACACAAGAAGGACATGGACCTGTTGGAACGGGTCCAGCGGAGGGCCACGAAGATGATCAGAAGGCTGGAGCACCTCTGCTATGAGGACAGGCTGAGAGAGTTGGGGCTGCTCAGCCTGCAGAAGAGAAGGCTCCGGGGAGACCTTACAGCAGCCTTCCAGTACCTGAAGGAAGGATGGGGAAGGACTCTTTATCAGGGAGTGTAATGATAGGACATGGGGTAGCGGCCTTAAACTGAAAGAGGGGAGATCTAAATTGGATATCAGGAAGAAATTCTTTACTGTGAGGGTGGTGAGGCACTGGAACAGGTTGCCCAGAGAAGCTGTCAATGCCCCATCCCTGGAAGTGTTCAAGGCCAGGCTGGATGAGGCTTTGAGCAGCCTGGTCTAGTAGGAGGTGTCCCTGCCCAGGGCAGGGGGTCTGGAACTAGGTGATCTTTTAGGTCCCTTCCAACCCAAACGTTCCTATGATTCTGTGTAAATACTTTGTCTTTAACTTTTATGTTAAACATCAAGAAAATGTCATCTTAAGCCTCTAAATGGTGCTGGCATTATACAGACACAAAGTATGAACTAGCAGAAGAAGCAGCCTCTTAAAAGTTGAAATACGGCCTTCACTGATGGCTCTTTGGTGCACAAAATTTATTCATGGGTCTTCATTCAGGAACTCAGGTACTGGAAAACTGTAACTATTTGTATTGTAACTGAATGACAGTGTCTTTGAAGAGGCAGAAGGTCTATCGATAAAATAAACTGGCTAGCTAAAAACATAGTCTTCAAGGCATGGTTCCAGGAACCAAGTTTCACCTGAAAATTAGGTGTCCAAGCTCTACCATTTCACTCTGCAATGTCACTATATGTGGGCATGTGTAATGCTTTTCAGCATGTGATGACCCACTGGGAGCTATAAAAACTGTATAAAATTGGCCTATTAGTACTGAAATTTTAAGCAGTCAGCCTCTTCCTTAGCAGTAATAAGTAGTATCTTCGGTGGTTGTAGGATGAATAAAGCTTATGTGTCTGCAGCTACTAAAAATCAGGTTCTCACTCTATTTTTGAAATAGTTGGGATAGCTCAAATCAGCAGTGTGAGAAATCTGTTTTATTTACTACATAAGCAAATATACATAAGCAGATTTGTTGAGGTATTCTGACCGCTCTATACTACCTATTTCGAACAAGTGAAGCAACATAAATCCATACAGAGAGAACATTTTGGGGATAAGCATGAATATACACAGCTAGAGCAAATTCAACGTTGGAAACATCAATGGTATGAACTCCTGTGCTGTGTACAGCTTCTATTAAAGGCCTGACTTCAGAGTATGCCATATGAATAGGAAATCCAGAGACCTGGGAGAAAGAAAGGAAAAAACACATAAGGTAAGAAGAAAAGGTGAAGGCACCTGAATAAATACATAGTTCTAAAAATCTATTTTACTGTGCATGTAAAGTTATCTCTTTTTATTGCTGGCTTGAGGAGATGCAATAAAAAAGGCCATTTTGTTATTTTAATACCACCTCCCTATTTCATATACTCCAGGCAAACTTCAACATTTTTCCTCTTTAGTTTGGGTTAAGTTCAAAGTGAAGATGAAATCCACTACAGTAAAGTTATATTATTGAACGCCTACAGCATAACTTTGTTGCTTTTCTGCTTTGTAACTGGTTTTAATTCATTGTGTTCTCCTGTCTGCACTGGCTGGGGGTTTGAGGTGGCAAATCTCTCCTGCCCATCCTATGTTTCAGGTTCAACAGGAACTGAAACCTCAGCTCATTTGAAAATTGCCAAAGCTGTGTACAGTGTTGTTACCACATTTTACATGAAGAACAGAATGCGGTAACCTTTAGAACGGCCTGGAGGAAGGATGCATGGGTACACCAGTGGCTGCAGTGAATGCTTAAGTAAACTGTCTTCTGTCTTTAAAGAGTGGAGCAAAGAGTAGAAAACTGCGGCAAAGCATGTTGTTGTGGGCTCCTGCATCTCTGAGTAGACTGTGTGTAGTGCTACTCAGTACCAGTGCCAGGTTCTCACTAACCAGACTAATGCACCAATCAGCCCCTCAGCATCCAGTGCAAGGAGACTGCCTTTGTTCTTATGTATTGCAGGTAGCGACTTGTGGTACTGCAATATTACAAGAACAGTGCAGCCAATGTATCTTTGCATTCTTATCTTTCTGTTCAACGTAAAGTTTTTACTCTGATTGATAGCAGAGGAAATGAATAGCCTGGGACACTCTTCTGTACCACAGAGTAGCAATACTAAATCCTAGGGCTTCAGATTCCTACTTCTGTGCACAAGCCGTATACATTCACAGTTGTACCCTGTAATCTCCTAGCTGTTTTTGCAGCTCTGCCTGATGGTCATCTTCTACATCTTTGCCTTGGTTTTGTTCCAGCAGCGGCAGAAAGTTACGCAGGGTAGAGGTACAGTATCTGTTCCAACGAGTTAGATGCCTTGGTCTCCATTCCATAATCTTATCTTTTAATATTTTTTCAATCCTGCAATAAAATATACCTATTATTACAGTTCTAGTATTTACTGGACACCTGAACTGATCTCCCTTGACGCACTTAGTACAGGGAACACAAATGACCAGTTAAATTTACCACAACCTAAAAGCACAGAAAAGCAATGCCAACATAGCTTTCTCTTCAGTAACAGAATGGGAGGGCAGGGACTTACAGCCCTTTTTAGTCTACAGCCTCTCCTCTCATCTCTCTACGGCATTTTGCTTATTGGGAAACTGTACAGCAATGCTTTCTGGCAATCTCTATTAAAGAGAGAAAATTAGGAAAAGCCCTGTGAACAACAGCTTCTGATTACTTTTTTTTTTTTAAGGCCATTCTCAATTCCTAGCATTCAAAGGAGGTTTTTAGGACCTAGGTATGAATGTGCTTGAGGAATGTAAGAAGATGCTCCACCTCTAGTGATCAGCACTGACAGCATTACCTGCCCTGTAGTTCCACTGCAGCAGCCTTGTCTGAATGCTGATAAACTAATTCTTCAGGCTAGCAAGAAATAAAAAGTTTAAGTATTAAAAAGTGCAGTCTCTCTAGCTCCCCAACAATATAACTTCAGGAGTTACTGCCTTGATGGTACTTGCCTGAGTTCACAATTATGCTGAAATAATCTATTATTTAGTAGAGACACAATAAAAACATTACCTAGATGCCTTTTTTTTAAGTAAACATCAACTGCTTATACCTTTGAGAAACTGTACAGAAATTTTTGTTTGTTTACTAAGGATGTGTGTACAGCTTGAAATAATGCCTTCCTAGCTGTAAGACAAAAGTTGACATTTTCTCTGTACCACCGAGCTACTTATTTTGATAAGGTTGTGTTAAAGATTTACTTCACTGTTGGCCTGGGATCTCACATAGATATTTAGAGGACAACAGATGTGCATTCATTCTGTATAAAACCAAATACTTTGCAGTACTCTTGCTTTCATGTTTTTAAGGAGTGCCTGGGAAAAATTTTTTAAAACCAATGCTATTACATAAATACTTAACCACAGAATTCCAAAGAACTTAGTCTCTGCTGGTTTGTATTAAAGTCTGTGATCTCTCAACCCCTCAAATGAAGTCAGTAATAGATGCATCAATACCTGAATGCTGCGTAGACCAGGATATGGCAGGCTTCTTGAAAAGAAAGACTTCCAAAGTTTTGGTTTGCTGATATCAAAATTTATCCTTACTGGGGAATCATATTCTTGCATATTAAACCAAATCTACGAGAAAGCAAATTTGTTTTAACTTTTCAGCATATAATCACAGCTCTGTAACATGTTCTACTTAAATGGCAATAAATTACTATATAGTCTTGACCTCCTATAGCAATTATTGGTATGAGTTCATACGAAACAAGGCAATCGTGTATAGTCACAGCTGATGTGCAATTTTTGCATTCTCCAGCAAAAGGGTGCTGGTGGACTGTCATGTCTTGTGAGTATGGATTGAGACCAGCATATGAACAGAACTACTGTCTGCAGTTGGCAACCCTTCCTGCTGCATCTTTGTTTTCTCCAGTATTTCCTTTTCAGCACCCCATCTACTGTGCACCATGGCAGTTTTTATGCTTTCAGAAACTTTCTGCCTTTGCCATCACTTCAGCGTCACATGGTGTTGGGTTACAGTATGCGACAGAGTTTCTTCCACTGTCCTGAGCTGCATTTCCATCCCTCTGGATTATTACACGAGTCTTTTCTGAATTCTGATGAAATTCTTCCAGTGTCCCAGCCCAGTGCAGCTGTGGCTGTGATGCCTGGGAGCCTGCTGCACCCCAGCACCATTGCTATTT
This sequence comes from Stercorarius parasiticus, assembly GCA_013396915.1. NCBI lineage: Eukaryota > Metazoa > Chordata > Aves > Charadriiformes > Stercorariidae > Stercorarius > Stercorarius parasiticus. Next base: position 982,622 of record VWZL01004189.1, read on the forward strand.
CAAGCTTATGATGCAGAATACAAGTAGATATTGCACGTGCAGCTTCTCTGTGTATTTTGCCATCAAGAGGAACCCATGTCTTGCACTCCACTTCTTTATAGATATTCAGTTTGGTCTGTGTTTGAGCCTAGCCTGAAGCACACAAGCGTCGTAGGCTTCTTGTTCAAAAAAACCTTTAAATAACTACTGCTAAGGCTGCAAAATGTATCAACAATTAATATGCCAATTTACTAATTAATGCATAACCTTTTGTAACTGACGGTTTTGTGTATGGCCTGTATGATACAGCATAGCTGTTTTTTCCCTTGTTGGACTATTCAGGGCTGTGCCTGCCATTATGTATGCAACTCAAGTGACTCATTCCAATATACTTTATTTTTCATTTATCAGTTACTTTTCACTGAATTACTGCTCCTCAGCTAAGCAGTGCTAAACTTAGGCCATCCAAGTTGTGAAACACGTAAGTAAAACCAAGTAACAAAAATTATATGAATGGATGTCATGATCCACCTAAATGCTGACTGATTAAAAAAAAAATATCTTTCAGTTACTCTGAATGCTTGAAATAAGAAAAACCTACTTAAGACTGAATAAAATTACTAATAACATTAACAGCATAAATATAGTGACACTGATGAGCATGTGATGCATAAGGTCAAAAAAAATGCAGAGTTATCAGCTCTTATGTGTATAGAAATGTGACAAGACTGGGTACACTTACGTTGTCACAGCTGATCAGACAGTACACATTTTGTAAGGGGCAGAAAGTATCATACTGCCCATAAAAACACCCAGTACTGGGATTCCAAATTACGCACTGACTTTGTTCCAAAGTTAATACATATGCAGTTGGTCCCTAGGAAGAAAAAAATACGATAAAGATGTTTTAAAACGGCTACAAAGACAGTACAGTTTGTATTGTTTGGAATATTAAGTTTTTACCATTGAAATAAATAGTACTCTTTCAGGGCAAACTAGTGGGAAGAATTTACAAGTTCATTACAATTCAATCAACTAACACTTACATAATAATAAGAAGTGTTGTCTCTTAGGTGTCAATGTTAGGCATGCACAGCCTCAAGCCATTCTTAAGATATAGATTCTTACAGTCATCTCAGTTCATCTAACAACTGATGTGAAATTCTATATACAGGAATGTTTAATGTATGCCACTTCAGTATCAGCATGTCCTACTTGGCTACTGCCACAACTCTCACCCACGGGCAATCTCCGAGTTGCAGGACTGCCGCCCAGGCAGTGCACTGTGTGTCTCATCCATCCCTCATACAGGCACATAAAGTAATTTCCCAGGTATCTTTTTATATTCTCTATCAGGAATCCCTAAACTGCTCTTCTAGTTAATCTATCTCCTCCACTTTCCAGGTACCTTGAAATACCTGGCATAAACCCCCTCCTTACAGCATACATAAGCTGAACGCGTTATTAAGTACTACCATCTCCATCAGATTTGGAGTGGAAGGAATGTACCCGGGTACTTGTTCCTGCTGTGCAAGATCTGAGAACGTGCTAAAGAAACTAGTCTTGACAGGGATTTTTACCAAAATTCTGTTTGGCAAAATTCTCACATGTGCTTGGTAATTTGAGATACTAATGGGGAAATTTGCAGCCCAAGGCACAGCAGAGTGGCTAACCTGGCTCTATTACAGAAGGCAGATGAAGACTGTTGGAGCCAGAGCAGAGCTATCATTACTCACTGCAGCTCCGCCATCAGCTGGAGAGAGAACCAAGAGATGGGTACGTAGCAGTAAGAATCCCTGGCAAGCCCCTAGCCCCCTCCTGCCACCTCTCAAACTTTACCCAGTCCCACCCCAACTCTGTCACAGGCTGCGTATTCCCGACTCAAGTCACTGTGCATGGACTGTCTCCATTACCTCTGTCCTGGACACACCATTTATATAAGTTAAAGGCCAATCAAGGTTTACAGATGCTTGGTATTCTACTATGAGGATGACAGCTACTACCAGATTATGTGTGGAAGCATGGGTCCAGGAAAAAAACCAACAGATGACATTTATGCTAAGACATACTTTAAACTTATTCTTTTTTTCTCCCTGGAAAGAATCAGTTCCGGCAGCCCCAAGGTTTAGACAACTTCCTGGAAAAACGTGCCATCAAGAAACAATTCTATCCATTGGTGGGAACCAAAGACTTCAGAGAATAAAAGTTAGTATTCAGACCAAAGGAAAAAATCCTCTTACCTCAGGAATCGCATTTCCAATGATAAGCCAGGCTTTTTTCCCCATACCAAGAAAGTAATTACACAAGAGCACGGCGTGTTCTTCCTCATCTCCCGCCAGAAGATAAAGAAATTGCTAATTGAGATATTAAAAAAGGAAAAAAAAAGTCTTTCTATGCAGTTATTAACTGTGTTTTCAACTTACCACATTTAATAATGTTTTTTAACACTTCCGAAGCAAAAGAGTTCTCAGATCTTTGCAATGGATCTTTATTGTTTATCGGGCACTATTTCAACATGCAGGATGCAGAGTGAATGCTGTGAAAATCCATGATTTCTTGTGGTAAAAACCTGAGATTGTACCACAAGAACCAAGGTCTTTTGTCTTTTGAGTTACTCTGAATTTTGCAGAAAAGTTCTGAGATGGTAAAAACATCATCTGTGAGTAACTTAATGTCTGCTGTTATTCTATACATAACAGCATTTGTATGTCACAAATCTCCTATTATTGCTGACATTACATGCAATGTTTTTTCTCTAGTTCCTTGGAACTACAATGATCAATTTTAAGGCTAGTTTTAAAGTCTTCATCAGTCGGCATCCTGTTACTTGTGCCTGAGTAGCCATTTTGGATTGGTTTATAACTGAAAAAAACAAACCAAGAAAAACTTAAAGCCCTAAGCATTCTTAGGTTCAATCAATTGCAACCTATCAAAGATAAAAATTTTGGCTTATATCAGGATGAGCAACTTCTTTCTCAAGCTTTGGTCCTCACTCTTTGAAATAAACAGCTTACAAAGAAAAACAATCCTCACAGTAATAGAAATACAGAATAATTTAGGTCTGAAGGGGCCTCAAGAGCTTTTCTAGTACAATCTCCCTCCAAAAGCAGGGGCTGCTAGTATGTTACATCACGCTCAAGAGGATAAAGAACTTCTGATTAATGCATTACTTACATCTGATGTACTCCATAAATCACAAATTCCAGCAAATGACACACTATCTGGCAAAAAAGGAATTAAAGCAACATATCGAGCCACCAGTTCCTGCAAGAAAACAACATAGACCAAGTCGCCCCTTCAATTCACAACAAGGACATATAACAATAGCAGTATTATACCAAACGTGAAGCACAGTGCTCCTTCCACAGATACCAATGACGAAACACTGACTGAATTCATTACAGTAGCAGCTAGCTCATTTTAGAACTTGTATCAGAGACTGATATGATTTACTTCCATTAAGGTTTGGCATAATTCTTTGTCTTCTAAAGGACGATACTCATTAATATACCTATTTTTTTTCCAGAGAAGACAAATACCCATTTCTAGCATCGTTATGGATAGGCTTACTGTGTATCACACAGTCATTACTACTTTGTTTTGTATCTCTAGTTCTTCCTTTATAAAAAGCATCACTATACAGCAAACATATGAAAGTGTTATGTGCCTATGTGCACATGCAAACACATACATTGTGAAATCTATATCCCAGAAACTTCACTTCTTTTCTAAGTACTTACTGCTGCTGTTTGAGAACTATTTGGGACGGCATCAAGAAGCTCCTGTGGTGGATTCAGAGGTTTGATATATCTGGTAATAAAAACTGTTTTCCCATTGAGGTCAATTACAGTCGTTAGGCATTGGCGGCTTGGAAACTTCGATGTACATTCAGCCTCATACTTTGCTGCTGCCTGGAGCAATTTCTCATCTTCCTGGGTATCAAACTTCAAAAGAAAGTAGAATTTATATAAAAATAGTTTTATTTATAATTTGGGCTTAAGTCTTTACTATGTTTGGCCTTACTTTACAGGATTTACAGGAGCATAAAAGGAGTGTAAAATTCTTTCCTAATAGCATTTTGAAATATCCTTGTAGTGTATACTTTGTTTCACAGACGTATAAGAAATGACAAAGTAATGGAAAATCAGGCAATTTGCATTTACTTATGAATGCACCTAATGACCTGTACCTGGCTTTATTAAAGCACTGAAAATGTAGTGAAAGTTATGGCCAAGTAAAACTGCAGTGACGACTATGTAACACCATGTATTCATTCAAAGGTAAACAATTATGGTTCGGTACTAATCCTACATGCTAGTCACATCACACTCCATTTAAAACACATTGAGGTTACGCACAAAATCCCAGTAATTTTTCTATAAATAATACTGCGATAACCCTGCGCAAGGCCAAAATATTTGCAGAGAAAGTCTAATTTTTAGATAAATCCTTGTAATTCAGACTTGTATAAAATTTTAACACTTTTAGGTGAGATTTTCCAGAAGCAAATCTAGGACTCAAAAGCACATATTAATTTTATAACACTGACAATTATTTGCTCATGTGTCACCTAAGATGTCATCTTTTAAAGGTCTTAGGATCAGTTCAAATAGTTTTTTACATCTGCTTAGAATCCCTTGTATATTTCCAGTGGTGCTGAGAACGAAAGCTCACCCTTCGTAATATTTTTGTTCAAAATAAACCACTTTGGGGTTTGTTACCCTTCTTCTCAAACCAACCAGAGGTGGAACAGCTGGGCAGGGCCCTGCAGCTAGACCTCCAAGTCAGCAGAGGAGGCACACGGTGGTGATTCTTCTCAACCATAATTAACAGACAAAATACACAGCCTCCAGCACTTTGTGAATTTAAATGTAGTAATTCACTGCAAATATTACTGACAAACAACTACTATGTCAGAATCAAGTAACGTGAAGTGCACAAAGATTGCTGAATGCCACAAAACCAAGCTAAATCTTAAACAAGGAACAACAGGAATCGCTCAACTGATTTAATTTATTAATATTGTACCTTAAGCATTTCATTCATCTACATAGAGATTCAGGAAGGACAGCAAGAAAGAGAGGAAAAACAGGTAAAGAAACAAAAAAAAGGTATTGCACAATTAAACTAAAATTAAGCTTAGCATCCTAAAACAGTACACAAGTATTTCAAAAGAGGAAGGAATGGCTAGAAATAGGGACAAAGGACAGCAAAAACATTCAGTTAGGTTTTGTCATTTTATGCCAAACACTTTCTATAATAAGTATATGGGTTACATTTGGGGAGTTGCAGCACAGAATTATAATTTTTTTTAGTCATGGTTAGAACACATGCACATGTCACTTTAGTAGTGTTCTTGCATACAGATTTCATTAGATACATGCCACATAAAATAGAACAGTCTCTAAATGAATTTGGTCCTGCTTTATTTAGTTTCTTCTAACACGAAATCATATTTTATTGTTTCCTATTTATATTGCTTTGAAAAAAAATCATTATTATAATCCTGTACAACGTTTGCTAAAGAAATAATTTGATTTGGCATAGTATCCAAGGTAAACAAATCATCTGCTGCTAAGTACAATTTTTATAAGACGTAGAAAAATCTCTAATGCAAAGAGCGAACAAAAATCTGGCAAAACTCCTACAGATTTATTAATCACAACTGTTTTTCCACTCTTCTTCAAATTTTAGAAAACAGATTTTCTGTACTAATAGTTTTCTTACCTCAGCAAGATTTTCCTTATTCCTGGTTTTACTTCCAATGCACTTCAGTGACAATGCACTTTTCGGTACAGTTTAGCTTTGACAGAATCCTGAAACAGCCCAGGTTGGAAGGGACCTTGAAAGACCATCTTGTCCAACCTTTTGTGGGAAAGGGAGCCCAGATGAGATTATCTGGCACCCTGTCCAATCACAGCTTGAGAACCTCCAGTGATGGGGACTCTACCGTGTCCCTGGGGAGGTTGTTTGAGTGAATGATTGTTCTCACTGTAAAAAATGTCTGTCTTCTATCGAGATAAGACCTCTCCCAGTGCAACTTGTGCCCATTGCCCCTTGTCTTCTCAGTGTGGCTCCTAGGGAGGAGAAGCTTTGGCATGCAGTATTTCTTGCTGCTTATAACAGGACTCATTTCCTGTGTTGTGATTTAGCGTGCTATGATTTTTTGCTGCATCTTCAGTCTCTTTATAGTTCTTTATGTCTGAGTTTTGGCAAGGGGCAGCGAGCTCCCACCGTTGTATTTGAAATGGAAGAGAACTTATGTCAGAAAGATCTATGACTTGAATAAAATATGCTGGTTTTTCTCTCTGAGGTGTTCAAATCCATTCTAAGTATAGGTACCAACTGCACCATTTTACTAAGTATTAATACAATACATAACTTTTTGGAAACTACACATCAAATTGCATCCATGCAAGAAATTCTGAGCACTTGCTCATTAGTTAAAGAGGTCAAGATTTGCAACATATAGTCCATAATATTTTACAATAATCTCGCCCCTTATTTGAATTTCTATGATTTTTCTTTTGAAACGGTACTGGAGACAGGTCTTTCTATAAACAGAGATCTGTTTCCTTATAAATTCAGTACATTTTTTTCCCAGAAACCAATTACTGTATGTGAAGATTAAGACTGAAACTCTTGAATAAGGTCTCGTCTATTAAAGGTGCTTCAAGCGTGTTAAGTTTATATTTATGGTTCCGAGTCCCAGTAATGATCTTATCATTCAAAGTAATTAACCTTAAAAGGCATCCATGAATGCACTTAATTAATTTTCTTTATTTTCAACAGTACTAGATTGTAACAGTTCCCACAGTATTCCATAAAAGCAAGAAAACATAGGACTGGATAATTTCCAAGGCTATAATTTAACAGGAAAAAGGATTTTTTGAATGCATCATACAATTTTATATTTATTCTGAAAAAGAAATTGCATAATGATAGACCTTTCTCCCCAGTTCCTGTTTGTCTCTAATAAATGACCAAAATAAATGTTTGTCTCTAATAAATGGTTGAATGAATCTCAAAATCATTGCATAAATGTTAGATAAAATAGCAAGCGGTGTGTGCATTTTAACTACATATTGTTGTTGTAAGTGTAAGGCACTTCTGGTTTAGTAAAATAACTGAAAAAAATAACAGCTGCTGTTTAGAAATAATTATCTTCAAGATCTGGAGGCATGCATGAAGCCATAAATAATAAATGCTGTATTTGAATAGTATAAACACAGAAGCAAGAAAATACTATGTTTGCACCTGCCACCTCCTTTTCATACACTGTTCGCAAATACTCACATGAATACTTTACAAAAGTAAATGGGGAAATTATATGCTCACAGATAATGAATGCAAATTTGTTTTCTCTTAACATTGGAACTAGATACCTGGTGAAAGTTATTTCTCATGGATTAAGTGTCCATCTAACTTAATAGTGCATCCAATTAAATTGAACTGAGCTAAAAAATTTGAAGTAGAACACTCAGAATTTGTATTAATGTCCTTCCGTACTTGTATTCATGTCCTTTGGTACACTGAACACACCCATTTATATGCATCTCAAGAACTGCACCACAGGAAACAAAAAGCAAGAACATGATTAGTTACCTTTTCTCTGACTGACTCTCCAGGAATGAGCTGGGGTTCAATGGTAATAAACAGTGTTATATATGAGCCCTCACTCAGGCTTCGCACAGAATCATAACCTCTCTCAATTCCCAGGTTCTTTTCTTTGCTGTAGCCAAGGAGGACTGGAGGAGTATCCACCTTAAATGTACCATCAATCTACAACATATAGAGAGAAATACTTCTCATTAGAAGCACAAAAGCAAAACTTCCTTCTCAAACACATTTGCTACTTTTATTCAAATATTTTATTCCTTTGATTTATTACTCCGAATTACAAAACAATAAAATCAGAGCATATTGCATATATACTGATTAACTGTGGGGAAGCCATCAGACATCTCATTGTTAAATGTATTAATTACAACTGGATTTCAACCTCTAATGTGTATTATGGACACTGATATTTAATGTAACAGAAATCATACACAGTAGTTCTTAGAGAAGTAAAGAGTGACAGCTTTTCACTGTTCTTATTTCAAACAGCAATCTCCACGTGGCACTATCTACCTGGGAAAATGACAAAATGGCAAAATACAGGTTGCAGGACTACACTTCTGAAGGCAGCATCATGCCAACAGGCCTTTGCATATATTTGACTGATGTGGCAATCATATTTCAGCATCTCAACGACGGACACCTTCCACACAGAAGCTAATGATGCTTCTTGAGTGCAACTGGAACTGGGCCCATTCAGCCAGCTTCCCCATGGAAGAGTGCCACCACAAACAGAAGATAAGGTCTTTCTGAAAGGTCAGACAAGAGATGGCATGACCCACGCTTGCTCGGGCAAGTCTCAACAGTGGAAGAACATAGCTTTAAGAGAAAAGCAAGAAGATAAACCTCCTGATTTGGGCAGAATTCAGGTGACTGACATCAGGAAGGACATCTTCAGTGGCTGTGAAGATGAACAGATGACTCACTGGGCTGGCCCATCAAACATTTAAGAACAAAATTAAGTTTTGATGAGGAGAAAACTCTAAATAAATCACTCAGAATTTCTGCTGCAGTATAGTGGAACGCGATGAAGAAATGCTGAATTTGCTACTGAAATTTAATTGCTAGATGCACCTTCATCTGGAATGATCAGGTTTCTTCAAATTCAGCAAGAAATCCTGTTCAAATGAAAAGAATCTCTAATGCTGGGAAGATCTATGCAGGCACTTACACTATGCACCTCCTCAAAGTGAGTCAGGAGTGCATCTCACAGGAATCCGGGAGCTACTCTGGTTCTACAACAGAAAGACTGATACAACAAGAAGTATGAAGAACAGAGGTTGACATCAGCACTGGTAATCCTCAAAGATGGACTACAGGCTGTGTCCTTCACTACATATTAGTAAGCAGTATGTTAAAATGTCAAAGCCTGCCCATTAAGTCTCTCAGGACTGTGAGCAGACACACTTCTCAGGTGAATTTCATGCATTCAGCATGGAACATTTCCCTAAAAAGAGTAAAGGATCTTGTTCTTTCTTGTTTTGATGACCTATAACAATGGTGGTCGCATCGTGTGACATTGTCTGCATAGGATGGCCAAAGACTCATGAAGAAAAGGCTAGGGCTTCTAACTAATTACATCTTTGAAGTCAATGAAAGCTTCGTTCTATAGGGCATCACACCCCTCAAACACCTAAATTCATTGATTAACCTCACGAGTTGAAGATAGCATATTATTAATGATCTAGCAGAGGCAAGTGGACTAGCACTGGTTAGACATACACCGTCCAAAATTTCTCAGCAATGAAAAGAATCCCATGCTTTCTTGAATCTCATGACAATTATCTTCTGTTATGCCTTGTGAACACAGAACCCAAGAAAAACACTTTGAACTCCAAGCACTGCACTTAAATTAAAGGAGACCCCTACAGACTTACCCTCCACTAAAAGAATCCGGGAGGCTCACAGTATGTCTTAAAGCCTTTAAGATTCTGAGAAGTGCCACATATACCCAGAAAAGAAGAAATTAATGTGTCATTAGGTATGCAACTGATGTCAGAATCTTCATGAAGTAAGAAATTGAGACTTTTATGATATGATGACTTGATCTACACACGAAAGTAAGTGCTCTGCAGAAAAAGACTCCTACACCAAGATTACAATATGACAGGACTATTGAGGTGAAAAATTGGTTTCCTTAACCTAAGTCCAGGATGGGTGGCTGGACAAAAAATGCCTTTCCCTTATGAAAAATTGCATGTTTTACTATCACTCCCATGACTAACCATTGATATCTCTTGAAGAAAGCTTTTCTTGAAAAATTCTAAAAATGAAGGAAAGAAGGCACTGGGAAAGGCAAAGATGAAAATTTGGTGATTCATGAAAAGTGTGGGAATAGAAGAGTTAGGTCAAGTTTCCCACCACCTATCTAGGCGATATTCCTATTCCTAGCTCACCTATCCAGACTGTGCAATACCAGAAATCTCAAAAGCCACTGACAAAACCATCTAAAGAATGTGCACTTTTGACCTCATTACTGAAGGAAGCCAGGCTGAACTGTCAGTGTCTATTTGTCTATCTCTTCTCCCTTCAAAACATTGAATTTACTGAGAAATACCCACCAAATTTGGCAAAAACTAATGTTTCAAAGACATTTTCAAATAATTCCACAAAGATACATTAACAGGTACTGAGGTAAATCTGACATTCCATTACCAGCTCCTTTCCACTCTCCAGTTTTGTATTTTAAGAGATTTACTCCAAGTTATTGACACTTACCCTCCCTTGAAAATATATCGTAGTAAATGGAATCTTAACACATCCCAGCCAATGCCTCTCAACATGAGTGCGGATTCCACTTCCTCTTTCACGATCATCCTATTAAAAAGTTCCCCAGCATAAAATTTTGTAAGACAGCTTCATTTCCTTTAATTTAACCAACAATTTAACCAAGACATTAATAAAAATTCAGTATTGTTTTAATAATTTACTGCAAGTTCAGTTAGTAGTATGGCAATGATTATTCTGCATGCCTTTCAAGCAAATACAAGAATGTTATGGTCCATGATACAACGTGCTTGCCCTTCAGGGTTCAATTCCTGTATAACCGGTGATGGAGATCTCAAAAATCTGACAAGGAATCCACAAGAGTCTTCTCAAAGTAAATTAAGCTGTGGTCTTCTAATGAAATATTTTACTAGTATTAAAAAAAGCTTATTGAAGGCAAAATTGTATGAAAATCTAACTAAACCCTGTGGAATGGAAGCATTGTTTCCACGTGTACTGCCTATCAGGGATTTCCAAATCTAGTATGATCAGCCTACAAGTTATTAAAAAAAAAATCTTTAAAGGCTAGAGTGACATCTGAGTTTCACAACTGTATCTTTCTTCCTTCTGCTGCATCAAATTCCATTTCAGTTTTGAGGACAGAATTCTGTTCTCAGCGAAATGTGTGCATTATTTATTTTTTGGTTCATGTTTTCAAGAATGTTGAGTGCTGCTATTTTTGTGCATGCTGAACTGACTGGGAGCTTTTGCTGGTTTCAACAAGGGAAGGAGATATGCCAACACTGAGAGCTTACAAAAATTTCCTGTTACTAGTACTTGCAATTTTTATCTCATTCAAAAAAATTAATATATACAACCAAAACATGTTTTCTTTCACCAAACAGCTTGTAAAACAGGATGAGACACAGCATAAAAAGATAGCTAATAAAAAATACAGGAACTGGGATCATTCATCTGGGATTTAGTAAAAATCCTTATTAAGTTTAAGAAGAATAGAATTCAGATTATAATTCATACGTTGCCTCTCAATTTTAATATCTCCAATTTCATTAAATATCAGTAAAATAGATTACGTACACATGTTCAATTCTAGCAGCAGATTATACAGTACAAGCTTAATTCATAAAGACAAAGATTAACGTTATAAAGACTGCTCCCTCTAACAATCTTGCAGTATTGACTAGATATAAAACTGTAAGGAATGACAAAACAAGAGAAAAAAAAGGCACAGGAGGGTGAAAGCTATTACACTGAAAAATCTTATTCTGTGAACTTCAAAAAGCTTATAATATTCTGCAACATACCCTGTTCTTCAATGATGAACTCACCTCTACAGCATCATGAAGGACTTCATCAAAAACATTAATGAAAACTTCATCCTTCACTGACTGCAAACTATGGGTGCTGTAGTCACCATTAGGAGCTCTGAAAAGGTTAAATAAACCCAAATAGTGATTTGAACAGGAAAATTTTAATAAATTTGCATGCTTAAATTAAATTATTATTAGTCAGAAATAATTTGATTTCATTTTGCCACACCTAAATGGAAGATCAAGTTCCTCATTCCAGTTGGGGTTTGGACCCTCTGCTGTTGTTGTCCGACAGACTGTTCGCTGAAAAGAAACTTCTACGAAAGGACGGACTAAAACCTATAAATAGAGATCAAAACAAAGGAAACAGTATCTATAAAAATGAATCAGAACATATTAAATTACACATATTCATGCATTTAGAAAAATAGACATATGCTTTGTGGAGATCAGGCTGGTCCAGCCCAGATAAAACTTTAATATATCTTAAATATTGCATTTCCCAGGTTTCTAAGCACTTATGAAGCTTTTAAAAATTTTATATGTTAGCATTTCCAAAAGATTATGTGTATTCAGAATACTTGATGTATTTATATACACCAGCAAAACCACACCTGAGAGTGGGAAAGCTACTGGCTGTCTAATCAAAGAAGGTAACTGAAATAGAACATGTGATCCGGACACCAGTGGAAAAAAGTGCCCTTGTATCCTCTTATCTGTAATCCAAGAAGCCTACTGCTACAATCCTGGTTGTCTCTGAAACTGGGCCCTATTACAGATAAGCAACTCCTAACTAGACACAACAAACCCCTAATGTGATTAAAAACGCCTTAGTGAAGCACTTCATTAGAGTTCAAATGCATATGGCAGAACCTTTTCTACTTTTCAAGAAGCAGTAATTCTGAAGGAAAATTGTAGGAAAAAGAAGAAAAAACACTGAAGGACTTCCATCTTCATTCAGAAGGATGCTGAATTTAGTTCTCAATAGCAAGCAAATATAGTTTCATTATCAGCCATAAGAATGACTGTGCTCATTTAGACTAAGAACGCACCAGGCCCAAAATTCAGGCTGTGAAAACGGCCATCAGCAGACACGTACGGAAGAGTAAGAACAGAGCAGGCATACATGATATTTTGTCCTATTACTCTTCCAGGCTTCAACCTTTTTCAGACGGACTTTCCTAAGCCTGTAACAATTTTTCTATTTAGTAACTCCCAATGGATCACTCTTCCAAATACTTGTCCAATACCCACTTTAATGCAAGCAAACCTCTTTATTCCACACTACACATAAGCAACTTCTCTGGGCACCTACTAACTGCCGCATGAAGAATCACAACCTTCTGTTTGTTTTGAACCTAACTCCTACCAGCTTCACTTGACAATCCCTCACCCTTGGACTGAAAGAGCCAGTAAACAGTCAATCCCTATCTACAGTCTCTATATTAGTCATGATTTTGTGTCTCTCTACCATATTCCTCCTCCTCTACTCACAGTTACTGCCGTGCTGGCTGAAAAGCCCTACCACTGTTCACTGTACAGTGGCCATTCCGTGTTTCTGACATCCTTATTGCCCTTCTCTGAACCTTTTGCAGCTTTACTGTCTTGTTGGACATCAAGGAGCAGGCAAGCCAACTTCACTAATAAGATATCTTTTTGATGGTAAATGTTACTATCTATGGAAAAGAGGAATAGTCACAACTTCATGTAAGAAAATGTTAGTTTTTTAAGATACCTGGTTGAATGTCCAATCCGGGCTATCAGTTGGGGTCTGAGCTGATGGAGAGGCTGCAAACATCTCATTAAAGGACCTTGAAGATTTAGATGGTTGTTGAAGTTTGCTATGAGAGGAAACAGACAACAACAAGAAAAGACAGAAAACACATTACAAAATATCAATCCCTCACATTCTGTATTCACCATACAGAATTTTGGAAATACTTCTGATATTTTTATGTTATGACTTCAACCTTGGAAAGATATTTATTTGATCAAATAACACGAAACGAATGCCAGAAAGGGGTAGTGAGTGTATAGCTCTTGTAAGCATCATTGCAAAACAGCGCTTTGTGCCTGGAGGCTCTCTTTTCTGAAGAGCTTATCAACCCCAGACCTTTTTTTTTCCGCCTCCACTGTACAATCTCCTTAAGCTACAGGTTTTTCAGTGTAAGAAGATGAATCCCCACAGAATTCATAAACAGTGTAGGCTTCATGGTATCCAAGCAAGGCCTCTACAACAAAATTAAGACCATATGAATATTAAACAATAGGCAACCCATGAGTGAAGTAAAATAAATGTTAATGTTTATTTTTATAGTGTTTCCACATAACTTTTTTTGTAATAACACCACAGTAGAGATTATAAAAAAATAAATATCCATGGCAAAAGCAGCTCAAAATATGATATCATATAATACAAAAAGACTGGGAGGGATTTTAGTTATTTTTGTAATACCGATAATAAGTCAAAATCTTCATCTTTTCCTTCCTGTCAACATGTTTCTAATATGAATTGCTTTTCTCAGTATGAACTTATTTACAGAAATCCAACAGAACTTTTACTATAATAGAGAGATAAACCAACAGCAGATGCTAAATTCTGTACACACAGTAATTGGTCAGCTTAAAAATACCTCTGAGTGAAATGCAAGGTGCATTCATTTTGTGAGACAGAGAGAACGCTGCACCAATACATTGCTGCTAGAACTGAACCAGACTATTCACAACTCCAGTATCTCTACACGACACAGCCTTTATGTGCCTGAAGGTAATGGTCACCTTTAAAATTAGTTAGAGCCAAATCAGGCTCAGTCCATTAACTTAAACAAACAGTCCATGAAGGAGAAGACCAACATGCCACACTCAGGAGGCAAATACAGTATCCCACAAGGAAGCACTGCATTTTTTAAATACTTATTTTTTGGTATTATGAATTGAAATTGCCCTAACTAGCAGGCTTACTTAAGGTATAATTCATCTGATATTACCAGAGTTATAATGCTGTCAAAGCTGTAAATTATCTTCCAGACAGTTTTTCCCTCAAGCAGATGAATACGGTTTTTGGTAAAACATTTCTTAAATTTAGCAGTTATTGATAAATGATAATATTATTCTACAAAATTGCAGGGGAGGTTGGACTAGATGACCTTTTAAGGTTCCTTCCAACCCAAACTCCTCTATGATTCTGTGACTCTAAAATTACAAACCAGCAGTTCTTTATCATTACTAATAAAAAGATAAATGTATATATGTTTTTATCATGAGGATCAAAACAACACACATGGATGAATTTCAACATTAGTTGCTTCAGCTGTCCTTAAACCAGCAGAAACCAGAAAATGAATCTGTACTGGAAACAGGCATTTAAACATACCTCATTACTGGTTTTCTCACTGGAATATCATAAGCTCTAATGATGTTCACCAACAGTTTTATGTCTCCATCGGATAAATTCTGTGCTGTGACCTTCTTCCTTTCTTTTCTTCTTGGCTTTAATGGTCGTTTTGGCTCTGCCAGTTTAAAGAGGCTGAGTCCCAAAATACTAATAATCATAAAACAGATATTTAGTCATTTTTGCATAGCATCCAGCATTCTAGTGTTTCCATGACACACATGCAAAATTATGCACTAACAGAAAAAGGAAATATATGCTGCTGTTAGTGCCATATGAAACTCTATGAAATAGCAGTATGTTTTAATTGTTTAGTACTACACAATCCAGTTCTGTCTTGCATTTCACAAATAATAACTTAAATGTGTAAAAATGTGGTTTGTTTTGGGTTTTTTCTTCATAAAATTAGGTAAGGTACGAATAAGACAATTATACAACTTCAAGACAGATCTAAACTACAGGGCTATAAACAAGGTATCTAGCACATGATGACAACCACTGTATGGAATAGGCAAAAAATCTAATTATACAGCTATGTACAACAAACAATAGGCTATATAAAGGAAGCAGAATGAATATGCCACAACATACCCCGGACCCTCAGAACTTATAACCCAAGGCAAAGCAGAACCAAAGAAAAAAAACCAAGAAAAGAATAAAAAGCAGATGTATGGTTTTTTCACATCATTGATATTAACTGCAGACGTTCCAAAATCTACTTTAAAAATTGATAGCCAATGACATTATTTCCTTATAGATAATAAAGAAAATATCACAGTAATTACTGTTAAAATAACACAAAACCACAAGTTACTGAAATATCTCACTAAGTAGATGCTTTAAACATATCATGGTGTATTTTAAATTCACTAACCATATAAATTAGCAAATAGAATCCAATATGAAGTAGTATTCATGATGAGAAAATATCAATGAAGCATTTTATTTTAAACAACTCAAAAAGCTGATTATAGTCTTGTTTGGATTTTTCCATTCTGTGATGTGAAAACACAAACTAAACACCAGGATGAACTCTTTTGTAAGTGAGCAAGTCTCTGTATCTCCAGCAGATGGAACTGTTTAGATTTATACTGCTGATTGAGAAAGCTTTGTTTGTACTTTAAGGGTGTCACATTTATAGTGAACACAAGGAACTTCTACATAAAAGAAAAAAATAACTATCTTTCACAACCTGCCTACTTACACAGATTTTAAATGAGCAACACTAATTAAGAGTCATCTATGCTGTGATGACTGATAAATGTCAAAATCAACAAGTACGGGATTTGGAACAAAAATTCAAAGAAAGTGCTTAAGTAATGAAACAAATAATAATCTTAAAAGAAAAAAAAGAAGTCATTTCTAAACTCAGCAACATTTCTGAAAGTAAACATCCAGCAACAACAAATAGAAATACATGAGAAGTAAAATAAAGGAAATGACTGTTAAAAAAATCTATTGCACGTTATTTGCAGGGCGTATGCACTGACCAAAGTGAGCATCACCTATAGAACCAGTAGTAGCGTTACTTCCTCTGATGCTTGTCTGATATTTGCAAATCATTCAATCTGGCACCAGCTAGGGGTATGTTCAGCTCATAAGATCACAGCCTGATGCATTATATCCTGCTAAATCTTACTTACACGCTTTCACATTACTTCTACTAAACCCAGACTTTTTCTTAAAGTTTTTACGTACTTTGTGTATCAGTACACTGTCTGTACTGGCAGAAGTGTACACAGCAATGGGAAGTTTATATATTATACTAAACACAAAGTCGCATCAGTTAGTCACATCAATACACTTTGCAAAAAAAGATCAGAGATGGTTTTACATTAATTATTTTGATTTATAACAAATAAAGATAGCTCCCTTACCCCAAGCTAGGAATCTCCTCTTCATTGACAAGGTCAGAGAGGAGGAAATGGTGTTTTGCTATGAGGAAACGGTTTATTACTGATTCTCGAACCTGTGAATGGGGAAGGAGGAGAAGAGACAAAAGTACATTTATAATGCAAACCCACTGCAAATATTTGCATTCTGTCCATTAAACACAAACAAAATGTCCAAATAGACATTGTATATTTTTTCCCATTTCTAAGAGAGTCATGGTCCAAGGAAAATTTTCTTTCCACCAGATATTTCTTCAGAACATAATACAAGCTCATTCTACAAATACAGTTATTCTCTAGAAACATATTGGCTAGCCACATACAAGAACATCTGAAAGCACACCATCAGCAAAATGAAGTCTTATCTGCTTACAGTTCATCATCACAAGCAATCACAACAACAAATGACACTAACAGGCATCTGTTTTCCACGTCTATATGAAGCTGCAGAAGAGGCTGTAGAATACTCTATATAATATTAGTTATGGGGTATAAAAGCAGCACGTTGGACTGCAGAACAATCGATGAAGCCTGTATTACAAATACTATGATTTCAAATAAATGTTTAAAATTCTTAGTTCCTTTCATTTCTATGCTGAGGTCAGAGACTAAAGGACAGAGACGAAAACCTTCCCTCTTCTCCCAAGAACTATGTGGAGCAGACTGACAGAATATTGCCTTTGCCCTTTTTTCCTACCACTAACATGAGTAAAGCCTTTATATACTGTGCTATTACAAGATCAGTAGCAGAACAGCAATAACAAACAATTTTCTGTGATATAGCTCCCTTTGTTATTTTAAAAAGTTTTTATTTTAGTTATTATATCTGTGTGTTGAAGTGACAGGCATATAGAGATCACATTTCAGAGTGAACTGAATTTCAGTTCTGATGTGAGCAATCTAATTTTCAAGCACATCTGACAATTTTATAAAAGTGTAAAATATCCAAATATTATTTTAAAAAAGGCTACTTGTATTTAATCTAAAAGAGTGGCAAATAAAGGTACCATAATGTA
This sequence comes from Stercorarius parasiticus, assembly GCA_013396915.1. Taxonomy (NCBI): domain Eukaryota; kingdom Metazoa; phylum Chordata; class Aves; order Charadriiformes; family Stercorariidae; genus Stercorarius; species Stercorarius parasiticus. The sequence continues at coordinate 1,000,557 of VWZL01004189.1, forward strand.
TGTTACTCTGTACTACTATACTATTATTCAGCGCGCTGCACAAACCATATGTTTGAGTACACACTTAAATACCATGCAACACATACGGGGCTGACACAGACATGACAAGTTTGTTAAAAATTATTTTTTTGTATTTTTCTGGGCTTTGGCACTTGCCTGGAAGATCCAAACACTCTTCATTTTCTATGATTCTTTGACAAAACATTCTTTCTAACAGCCAATTTGTTTTGTCCTACATCAAATTAACCTTAACATCGTATTACACGTTTTGCTGGCTGGCTAGGATTTGATACACTTTTTGGTATTTCCAGTACTGGTCGCCATGTTTTGCACTTGCTATTTTGCCAAAGTAGCCTGAAATTGCACACTTCTCTTGGTTTTACGGCCAATGTTTTCCTGTATTTTTTTTCCCTAAGGATTAAAGAGAATATAATCCGAACAGAATGAACAGACTAGAAAAACAAATTAAATCAAGAAAACAGGGAGAAGATGTTACTCTAATACCACAATGAAGGTAATGTGATGGAAGATATGCCCTTCACCTTAGGCTGCAAGACAAGACACTGTGTATTACATTAAATGATTTTTAACCGCTGTTAGGGCCCCTTTCGTGGAGACTACTCAGTTCTTAGCATCGCAGCTTACAAGAAGGAAAATAGTGAGGAGAGGGAAATCAGTGAATACCTGGCAACCAACAGTACAAATCTCTGGGACACTGGAGCAAAAAAAGAATTTGCAGAACTACGAGAAAAGTCCAGAATGGCTGGTCATTTTGTACATTGCAACTTTTTCAATAAGATTAAACAAGTCATTCGGAAACCTCTGCTTGTTCAATTAGACCAGTTTCAGCCCTAAATCAGAATTTTAAAGATGTTTATGGGTCATGTTTAGAGATGAATCAGGTTTTAGCAATAAAGCATCCAAGTATAGAAGCAACATAAGGCCTGGAGATGGTGGATCCATATTTTTTGCAGCTTACCTTCTGTAGATAGTTGGCAACAACTGCTCTGTGTGAATCTAGGTAATTTTTGCTGTCAATCACATCCCTTTCTTGCAGTCTCTTCTCATAGTCCTAAAGACATTTACTAGAGTTTGTGATTCAATATATATTCAGTGCTTTATTACGTACAAAAGAAATGGTAAATATTTCATTAATATTAATATATGTACCACAGTAAACCAAAACAGATGTCAGAGGTTTATAAAGCTATTTTTAATGCTAATGTATATAGCAATAGCATTGTTAAACTTCCATGAATAGAGACAAGAATTCCATTAAGCTCCAACATTCACGTGGTTTAAATTACTATGAATAACTTGAAGATTTCCCTCTCTTCTTTTAATGCTGAACTTTAACCTGCTCATGTAAACTGAAATTCCATTTGAAATGGAAATGGCTTATCTTACTGCAGCTGCAATAGGGAGAATCTTTTACAAACAGAAGTGACGCACTATTCATGGAAGATGACCTGAAATCTGAAGTGTGTTTTAATACATATAACTAGTTTTCATAGTGTCTAAAACTGGAAGAAACTCTACTTGTGGGAGAGTTTGTTGAGAAACAATTATTGAGCTATTTTTAAGTTATATTCAATAAATAAAGAGATTTAATAGTATAATAAAAACCCTTGTTTGTACATTGTGAGAAAGTGAAAGCTTTTAAGCTTTTAAGCAGCCAGAGTGCGAAGATTTTGCTTTGCCTGAGGTTTGATAAAACAGCCTGTAGCCTAACTGAGGGGCTGAAATGACTACTGGTTACCAACACACGAAAAATATTCATGAGAAGCACCTGGTTCTTGGAGAGATGTATATTGATAGAATATTCCTCAGGGCTGTGGTTACCATTCTGGGGGACTACAATGAAAACTGTACTGACAGATGCAACAAGTTTAGGGACGTGTCTCTCATAAATTAAGAAAAGTCTAGAGCTGACGCTCAGCTTCCAAGCAAAACACAGAGTCTACACATCCAGGGGGTCTGCCAGGATCTGCAGCTTAAATGGCAGTTTGAAAATCAGGTTGGCTTTAAAACCACAGCTCATTATTATGTAAAAGCTACTCAGTAAAATTATTCTTCAGGACATTTTGCTACTGTTATGACTTAAGAGAACATAAATTTTTCCTAAGATAAAGGGCCCAGGAAGGGCATTCTGGAAACACAGTGCTTCCTTATTTCCACAATAAATCCTTATCTAACTTTTCCAGTGCACGATAATTATTGTTGAACGACTTCAGATTAGCAACAAAATAAGAATAGCTCTCCTGAGCCAGAAAGAAGTCTGACGATGGGAGCTGAATGTCTAACTGGTACATGCATATGCATTGCTCCCTTCAGAAGTCTTTTTACTGCAATATGATTTAAGTACCACAAATCAGTAATTAGTACTTGTTAACTCTTACTATACTCTTGGCATTAAATAAACTTTCAGAAGAAACAGGAAGAGATCATAAACTTCTGATAAAGCAAATACTCAGCTACCGACTGATTGGCCCTGACTCTGGTGTTGAACCCCAAATTGAAACTCTTCCCATTTGAACTAAGACACTTGCGTTGCTTCATTTCCATAAGCGTATCAGGACATTCTGCTTGCCCATGAGCATGGCATGCCTTAGATTATCAAAATCCTACAGCCCATGCTGGTGGGTTCATTGGTAGAGATGATGGACCCATTTGTTCTGAGGAACGCAAGGAACCAAAAATATAAAGCAAAATAAGATTTCATAGCAATGCTGCATGTTAGTGTTGTAGTGGAGAGGATGCATACAACATAATCACTTGGGGAAACACTACAGTGGGGAAAAAAAGAAGATAATTTCATGGCCTAATTGTATTGGGTCTGGCTGGGATGGATTTAATTTTCTTCACAGCACCCGGTATGGTGCTGTTTTGAATTTGTGACTAAAATGTTGTTGATAACACACCAGTGTTTTGACTATTGTTGAGCAGTGCCTGCACAGTGTGAACACCATCTCTTTTTCCAACTCTCCCCCAGCAAGTAGGTTGGGGGTGCGCAAGAAGCTGGGAGGCGACACAGCAAGAACAGCTACCCCAAAATTACCAAAGGGATATTCCATGCCATATAATGTCATGATCAGCAGTAAAATGGAAAGGATGGGGATTTTGGGGAAGGTAGCTATTGCTCAGAGACTGACTAGAGATCAGTCCATACATGGGAGGTGACAAGTGCCTTTACATCACTTGTTTTTTGGGTTTTTTTTCCTTCTTCCTCTTTCCTTCACTTATAAAACTATCTCAACTCATGAGTTTTCTTGCTTTTGCTCTAGCTATTCTCTCCCCTGTCCTGGGTGGGAGGGAGAGGGGAAGTGAACAAGCACCTGTGTGGTGCTTAGCTGCCTACCATGGTTAACCAACAGCAGGTAACTTCCATTATCAGGTTTAGGTACAACCACAGAGTTTGTCATTTAGGAATAGAGCTAGGATATAGATTGAAAATATCACCACTGTCAACAAGTAGAATGCAGTTATTCCTGGTTGGGATAACCTGAGGAAGTATGGGTTTGAACGGACTGAATGGACTGCTTGCTGGGTTGAAAAAAGGATGGACAACTGAGCTCTAACAGTAAGGGATCAACAGCTTAATGTCCAGTTGGTGTCCTCTAACAAAGTGCCGCTGGGATTGATTACAGTGCCAATACTCCTCAGTATTTTCACCAGTGACCTGGATGAGGAGGCACAATACACTATCAGCAATTTAGCCAATGATACTTCATTAGGAAGAGTGGTTAATACAATGAATGACCGAACCACAATTCAAAGGGCTCTTGATAATTGAAGACTATGACAATTGAAGTATCAATGAAGAAAAGGCAAAATTCTGTACTGAAAGTGGAGTAACTCCATGTGCTGGCACAGACTGGAAAGCAACCATCAGAATCACAGCCATATTGGAAAAAATCTGGGGGTTATGGTTTAATGACAACGAATAAGGTAGTCTTTTGGCAAAAGACAAACCGCAGGCTGCATTAGGAGTAGCATGACCTAGAGACAGTGGGAAATTACTAGCCCCTCCAGCCTGGCACTTGTGAGGGCATATCTGAAATACTGAATCCAGTTTGGGGCTGCCAGTTGAAGCAGCATGTGGAGAAACTGGATGGGGGTCCACTAAAGGACTACTAAGACAGTCAGAGGCCTAGAGTACATGACCCACAAGAAGAGGTCAGAATCTTAGAATAATGTAGGTTAGAAGAGACTTCTGGTGGTCATTTGATCAAAACCCTCACTCAAAGCGGGAACAAGTCCAATCAGGATGCTCAGGGCCTTTGCCAGGTGAATTTTCAGTATCTCTAGAGATGGCAATTCTACAAACTTGCTGGACAACGTGTTCTAGAATTTGAATACATTCTTTGTGAAAAATGTTTTCCTTACATCTAACTGGTATTTCTCTTGGAGTAACTTGTGTGTATCATCATCCTGCCTCTAAAATGAGTCTATCTCTGCACTGTCTCACTAAGTACCTGAAGGAAGCAATAAAATGCCCCCCTTAGCCTTGCCTGCTTAGGCCAAAACCAACTTAGTCCTCTCAGCCTCTCCTTGTACGTCATGTGCTACAGCCTGCAGATATTCTGGTAGCTCTGTGCTGGACTTGCTGCAGTATTGCGGTGTCTTTCTTGCACTGGACAAGGTGTTCAACTTAATTAGCCTGGTGAGCAAAAGATTAATGAGCAATCCAATATCTGCCCACAATTATTTGAGGGCAGTTACAAAGAAGAGAGTGCTAAACTAATCTCTGTAGTTCCAGACAATATAACAAGGGAAACCAGCCATGAAATACAACTTGGAATGCTCAGGTTGGGCATGATTTTTTTTTTTTTTTAAATAATCACTGGAAGGATAGTGCAGCACTGAAATAGGTTATTCATAAAGGCTGTGGAATCTCCCATTTAGAGGTTTTCAAGACTTGGCCAGACAAATAACACAGCTGACCTCACTAGTGCTGGCAACAGTCCCACCTCTTCAGTGGAAAGCAGGACTAGATGACCTCCAGACAATATTTTCCAAACAATATTTCCACGATCCTATGAATTTTTAGACTCCTTTGCCAAATTGCTCGTAAACCAACTAGGAACAATACTGCTTAAAACTTAGTTTTGAAGATCATGCCATATAAAATGAACTTGGAATGGGTGATCATGGGTTTATTCAATTTACCCTTAATGAAAATAAAAACCACCCAAATAAAACAATTCTTAAACTATGTTTTTCAGTTTTGAATTGTAACATGAAATGAACAAAGTTAGTCCATAAAATCAACTGGATCAGAAATTTATATCAAAGATGTGGCACACCTTTAAATAAAAGATACGAAACTACTCTAAAATTTAAAAAGGAAAAACAGTTATTGTAAAGAGCCAGACATGATTGAGTTAATAAATAAAAAAGATAGAATCCAAAAGAAATGGAAGAAAGGAATTTTTCAAAGAAATTTATGTGAGAAGTAGAGATAAAACAGCAGTTGCCAGAATCTGAGATGATTTTGATCCTGCTAAGGAATGAACACACTAAAATGCTCCTTAGCCACACGTATTGCTAAAGAACTAAAGAACACTAATACTGGAGATGAGATTAAAAATAATTGAAGTATGACCCAAATAAAAAATGCAGACATTGCTTTTCAGTAAGGTAATTAACAGACAGGCAAGGACAGGGTAAGCTAATTGGAACAATATACTAAACAAGAAAAAACTGCAACATAGGCCATAGTAAAACATAAGAAAGTTTTAATTCTCGTTAGAGTCATTGCTTCCATCAGTCTCCACAGAAAGGGCTCAAAAGTTAATAAGCCTAAACCTGAATTACCTTTGCATTACCTTTCTATATTTGAAATCACCTTTAAAAAAAAAAAAAGTATCTTAGAACATTTGTGTCTACAGCAGTTGCTGTGTTTTATTTTTCTCCTTCCACACTATAGCTGTGGAAATACTGCCTTGGAAGAAAGTTATCTTAATTAGATTAAAATTACAATTAGATTAAATTAATCTTAATTAGATTAAAATAACACCAGCAAAAACTGAAGGAATAAAATTCTGATTTTTTTACTCATCAGCATAGCTTTACATTCTTTAAGGGACCAATTTGCTTAATTGCAAGCCAAATATTATTAACATTAAAACAATAAAGAAATATTTCAGATAACATTCTACCTGGAAGATTTTCTCACTGATTTCTCGTTCATGTAAAGGGACTTGCTTATAGTTTCGGAACTCTGCCACCTCCGCATTTCTGAGCTGCAAGAGTCGGAATCTCTTTGATCTATTAAATTCCTCATCAGAAACAAAATTAAATTCTTGCTGCAACTGTTCCAATCTGAAGAAATCAGGAACATGTGCCTCTCCACTTGTGGCAACCTAAATCAGACAAAAAATTATTAACCTTTTCATACAAAGTGACAAAAGTCTATAAAATAACTTCTGTAAATCTTGCATATATATTGCAAGGATGTTACTTTTAAGCAAAAGCAATTGAGATGTATCAAACTGAGACCGAAACACTTAAGTGTTTTAAAGTAGGTTTTTGTTGAGTATATGAGATTATACATTGAAGACGACAATAAAATGCTATTTCCTTGTAACATAAATGAAAAATTAAAAAGCAGGAAAACTAACATAGCAGAGTAACCTAGGAAGCTGTACTGTAAAGGCGATTCATTTACACAACTTCAGCTATGTAAATAGCTCCTCAATTTGATGTTTAGAAAGTCCCAACTTCTACAATACACTAGATCTCTTTGTGCAATTGTCACTAATGAGCAACTTCCTATTTAATACCACACAAGTACACTGGGAATACCCCTGCACTTCAAGGTAACAACAAACTCAAAATCTATATATATTTTTTTATTTATTTATAAATTAATAATTCTGTGTATTCCCTTATACCTATTTTTCACCACTAGAATACTACTGAATGGATTAATAAATCAAACTCACAAATAAATCATTAACCCACTACTAAATGGATTAATAAATCATATTTTTAGTTAGCATTTTGCTTCTTACCACTCACACAAGCATGTCCATCACAAATTCAAATGCTACTACCTCCCTGGCATGCATGCAGATTGCCTGAGATGGTACTGTGGCTGAGTGTTTCACAGCTCCATTAGCCCTGTATCTCTGGAAAAGCCACTTACCATGATCAGCTGCATCAGAGCTGCATTGTTTGGGTCATTTGGATCAAGTTTTGCTTCTGCTGCCCACTTGGCTAGTTTCTTCATGTCAGTTAAGCCCGAAGTGCCAATTGATGCAATAGCATCAATATTTTTTAAAGCACTAAAAAGACAAAATTCACAGAACTTATACCTAAAACACATATGATTTAGCAGTATAAAAAAAAATATTTTAAGCAATCTTAGAATAAAAAAGAAAGCTCCCCACAAACTGAATAGCAAATTCCACTACACAATTCTTAGTTGTAGCTATGCAACTGAGGGAATGATGAATTGCAAAGGAAAGTAAGGGGGAATTATGAAGAAACTGGTGGAAAGGAGCTTTTATACAGGGTAATAAGGTGCTTATTGATACATTTATGATACACCTACACTATTCCATGTTGCTGATTACTAGGAAGTAAGATGATGGATTGCCTCACAGCATGAAAGTTAACATAGAAGTTTTGACAAACCATACTGAAAAGAACTTCTCAGATGTACAGTCCTTGCTTGTGCTGTGTGCTAAATCCTGTTTTTGACCTGTCTCCTGGATGGCGCTCTCAGACCTGCAATGTAGCCTTGATCTCTGACGCCTTCTCTGCTGTTTCTGGATAGACCCTGGGGCCTGACTCATCCCCTTACCATGTCTGAGACTGCTGCCAGCACCCTGCTCTGCCTCTCTTGTTCAGCTCCTGTAGGACTGCATGCTGGCTGGTGAGGGCACTGCCTGTGCTGGGACACCGTTGCAGCCTTCTCCCTGGTGGTGCAGCTCTGCTTTTGGTCCTCCCTGACACTACAGAGTCCCAGCTCCACTCCTTATCCTTTGGATGCTCGTGCTCACTTTCTTGTACTCACAGTAGGCAAGGAAGTATGGTAGGTTGTCTGGAGGCCATTCATACATGGACTTGTTTGCCAGGCTTCTGGCATCTTCTCACAAAGACCACTCTTGAAGCCCCCCTGCTACCAAAACCTTGCCACGTAAACCCAATACACCAAGAAATGCATGTTATTAGCTAAATACCACAGAAGGTGGACGCTGTCCCTTCTCTTATTAGGCATGCTAATTCGAGTCTTTGTTCTCTACTTACCTGAATATTTTCAAGAAAGCTTTAAGAACTTATGGATATTTCTCATGCTTGGTTAGAATCAGCCAAATATCCAGCAGCTACTGGAGCCGCAGATAAAGTGGTAACATCAAGGTTCTATCTTTAGGCACCAGTCTTGAACAAATGCACACTGAATCACAGTTGTGCTGAAAAGCTAATGGGCAGCAAAAACGAACTTTAGGCATGAAAATCTTGTCTCTGACTTTCACAACAGACAATGGAAAGTCACAGTGGCCTGTTCCTCTCCAGAGGGTAATTCAAAGGAGGGTGTTTTACAGCAAACTTCCTTCTGAAATTCCCCGTTTTTCCATTTACTACAGTGATTAGTGAAAGTTAGCCTTTGGGAATGCATCCTTATGTTTTAATCCCATGCTATTCCAGTGTCATTGAAGTCAGCAGGTTACTCATATGCTGATCAGCAAATTACTCTTAACAGCTGGAGCTTGGGTCAAAAATAGTAACAGGGCGATTTGGATGCCAGTGTCTAGCCTCTAAATAAATAAAAATCTGACACAATCTAATCAGCTGGGAGAGGTACTTGCTCAGTGTTATTAAGCATGGAAAAACTCTTAAGGCTTTACAGTGAAGTTACCTGGGGTCATTGCAAAAACAGACATTATCATCTCCTATCTCCTTGACTTTTGGAAATATATAAAGGCAACAAAATGGACAAATAATCTACAAAGTCCAATTTGCAGCCACAGGGCAAATTAGATTGTTTTGAATGGAATAACATACTCCTTTCTGCAGCTCAATAGACTTCTGATGGAGAAAAATCAGGAAAGAGTATTATTTTGGAATGATCAGACATATGCAAATTTTTCACTGATTAATTCACTAATAGTGTCAAGCCCCCATACTAACTTCTACTGCTTTCATAACATAATTTTTATCATTAATTACAGGAGAGGAATTTAAAGCATGGGTCTCAATAGCCTCCCCAAATGTACTTCAAATAAGAAAGAGCTGATTACAGGAAAGTTTCTTGCCAATATATACATCTTCTACTAGAAAATCATAAAAGTGAATTAATCAGCTTAAGATTAACTTTAATATTGTCCATAAATAATGTACTAAGTGATAAAACTTCTAAATAACATCTATTTACCAAAAATGTGTACCCCTAAGATATCTGCAGGCGGTTGCAACGCAAAAAAAAAAAAAAAAAAATTATGAAAATTCTTGATTATGAATATCTGGGTTTTTTTTAAATACTAGTATAATCAGTTTCCCATGAATCACTGCAAATTCGTATCATATTACCTTGGAATGCCTGTGTTTTGCTGAGATATTGGAGGAATTAAGGGGATTCCTTTTTCTCCAACTGCCCACGAGACACTATTGGATACTTTCCCAGAGGTCATTAAAGTCATTTTGTTGCTACCATCAGCTTCAAATGAAAAGGACACACCTATCAAGGGGGAAAAAACCAAGTTGTATATTTGTGCATTCAAATACAATGTCTAAACATCTTTAAAAATACTTACTGAAAATAAGCAGTCAAATAACTTGTGCCTTTACATAAACAAGGTTGTGTGAAACAACTTAATTCTGCTGCGTGCCGTAGGGAAGGACTCTGCTCTACAAAGAAGTGAAAGACTCCATTCCACCTACAGAAGGGCCTTCCATTTGGGTTGGAAGGAAAGGGTATGCCTTGAAAGCTATGCCAAAGGCTTTTTTTCCCCCTCTTCACAGACGCACACTATTTCTGGCAATTTTCAGATTCAGCATACTGTTATTAATGAAACAGAAATTCAGAGTCAAAAGAATTATGCATGACTGAAAAGTCAGTCCTAAAGCTTTGAGATACACAATTGCATATACAGTCATCATGGTCAATAACATTTACATACACAGTTGTAACACTTTTTACCATATTTCTTTCCTCCAGAGCTTTTCATCTATTATTCCGCTCTAGCTTGATCTGTACTTCATATATGGCAAATTTATGCAAGTCAGTCATCTCCTAATGCTGCTCAAACTTATTATATAAACTTGAACGTTCCATATGCTACTATGTATCATTCTTGTTTCTGCTTTTCCTACCACCTCCCTTGTTTCATCTTTCTAAAGTCCCAGGATAAAATGTGTTGCAGGATGGCATCAAAGAAAATAGGAAGACAAAAAATTAATCTGCATATACACTTATACAGTCAGTTCTTCAGTGGTTTAAAACATTAAAATCACTGGAGCTATACTGATTAATACCAGCTGTTTACTCTGTAGTGTCAGAGGCCCGATTACCTAAACACTAAAAATACCTCAAACACCTTCTATAGCTAGTAGAGCTCCACTAATACTACAAGCCAAACAATAAACACACACATTTTCCTTATATACAGCTTAAAATTAGTAAGGGACAAAAATTCCACAGCAAACTTTAATAGTAAGAATCGTGACTATTTTTGAAGATTCAGTTACAGAAGCTGTAAACACTCTTAACAGAATTTACTCCGAAGCTTACACCAGCCTGTTACTGCTACATGGTTTCAGCAACACCAGAAACATTGAACTGAGAAAGACTGAGAGCCCCTACCGCTCCCAACTCCTTCATGGTCCAACATCACACGCTGATTGCTGCTGAACTCTATTTCTTCCAGAGGAGCACTGCCTGTCAGAATTGTAGTCTCAGGAACAGGTATGAACACTTCAGCCAACAAGGTGGTACTGCTCATACCCATTGTTTCATATATCTAGAAAAAAACATGGTGACAGACATAGTAAAAAATTTACACATGGAAACACAAGAAGTTGAAAACATATTGTAGGGTATTTGTACAAAAGGTTTTACTATGACGTAAGCATGAAATAATTCATTTAAGGCAATTGTATTCATTTACTTTCTAAAATGTCCAATTAGCAGACATTTCAGCTACCAGCAGCTAACTTGGTCTGAACTCTTCTTAGAAGGACATCCTCCTCACCTTTCTAACACAACTGAGAACAGTACGACAAGCTCGAGGCTCTAAAGAGTCTCACTGCACAATATGCAACTGCTTGTGACAGTCGCTGGCATCAGGTGAAGATGCCAGAGGGATTCTGCCTCAGTAATTGTCCCTTACCACAACAAGCAGGGGAAGGCACACAGTCCCCGTTCTGGCAGTACTGCAGTCTGCTTCCCTTTTTCCTGGCCACTTGTAGGCTCAGTGTGGTATGAGTGATTTCTCCATTCAGATGTTTTTAAACCAAGACGATTCCTTTTCCCCTTCAATTTGTGCATTACATAAACAGAGCAGGCAAGAGGTAGACACCCTCCCCTGAACTACCAGTGATAAGTTACCTAACAGGAAAAGTCATCTAACAGCATAAGTAGGATCCTGACCGTGTCTGTCCTCAGAATATATTGTATTGGCTCTGAAAATTATTCATGTGACTCATTCATTAATTCATATTTGGAATGGGTGGTGGTGGTGGTGGTCTGACTTAACTGCACTGTTGATCAAGTCAAGTGTAGTTATGGACATTACTAGCAATGAATTTTTTTCTTATCCCACTCCAGCAAACATTATGATGATTTTACTGTGTGGACAATAGGGTTTCAAGACAACCATTTTTGGCAAGTTTATCTGCAACCTAAGTCAGTTTTTCTAAAATTAAGAGGCTGCTCCACTAACATATTTAATCACATGTCCCAATTATTTAATTTCCCCCAGGCAGCCCATAGTCATGTTACATGTAACACACACATATATATAAAACACACACACATATGTATCTATAAAGCACAAGCAACAAAAACGTAGTGGCAAAGTTAAATGTTTGTGACTGGAGAAGCAAGGAACGGGTATAACATCAGTGATTTACAAAGGGTCCTTCACTGGCTTTTCAGTCTTTACAACACTACCATAGAGCAAAATACAAGCATTAGAGGAATAATTAAACTTCATATGGTCTTTTTGAAAGTTATTATGATAAATCATTATATACCTGTAGTTTCAAACTCTCTGGCCAATTGAATATTTGTAAATTGAAAATCTGACCAAAGTGAACTCTGAAATCTGAACTTATTGGTCGGGTGACAGTCCTTGATACTTCTTTGGAGTTGAAAAGGACTTTTATAAATGCTGAGCGTTTCTTCACATCTTCTCGTCGCAAAACTTCTGGTCTGTAAATACATCAAACAAGCTGTCATATAATTTTTAATAACATTTTTATTCTTCGGTTATTTTCAAAGAGAATCTAATTCCTCAAGGGGAAACAGAAGTGACCTAAACAAAGATGGTATTCTAAAAATGTCACTACACAGAAAAGACTTTAAACTATTATTTGACAGTTGTTTTAACTTCTCATGAATATAAAACAATTTTAAAATGAACAGGTCAAATTTTAGGTCCACTAAAGCCACCTCCATATAAAAGGGGTTATTTAGGGAAACAAAATTCCCTTCTACTCTGCTTCCTCCAAAGCACAAAAAATGGTATCAAATTGAGTTAAGATTTTGAAGTTTTTAGTCATTGGGAGTAGAACAGCCAAGCAATATTCCTTGATGAGGGTATTTACTGAAAAACTATGAAAAAGCGCAGTTCTCAAATTAATAAAATCTGCTAGATGCATTTTAAATTGCATGTATAAATGTGAAAAGTAACACAAACAAGTGAATTTATTTTATCCACAGTGAAATCTCTGGTTTACTACATGATTTCTTGACTTTCCCTGCATTGACTATAGCACAGATCTGGTATAAAGGACTAGCTAGTGAGAGTGGTACTGCCAGAAGTGACCTAGACTTTACACTGGAAACAACTTCTTCATATACACCACTGTTCTATGCAGATGCTCAAGGAACATCAGAAGGTTCAAAAGGAATGCGGAGGCATGCATTTTCCAAGCTCACTATATACAAGGCTACACGTGACTTAAACAAATTAAATTGTACCAGCTTCAGAAGCAGAAGTTTTATCATTAGGCTACACAGAATGGTGAGCACACGCTTCTGAAGTTGTACAATCAATTACTAAATAACAGCAGAAAAGCATTATCAAAGTAATTTGCAGGCCAACATTTATCTTACCGAGGACACAGCTCTGTTGGAGTTATGCTTCCTGACAGGACCAGCTCAGGAATTAGAACAGGCTCTCCAGGTTTCCTTCTGCAGTTGTCAGCTTTTTCTCTAACCTGCTGCTCTATTTCCAGGGTATTGACCATTTTAGGTGGGATGGGTTTTACACGTTCCTCACCAAGATCACCATCTTCTACTGATTCTTCTTCCTCATGAATGTCTTTTTTCTTCTTTTTCTTCTTGGACTTCTGCATACAAAAATAACAATGTTTTTCCTGAACTTGTTTCAATCGGTAGATTTGTTTTCTCTTTTCGATTCACTAGTGATAAACACGTATGAGAAAAGACTGTACAATTTTAAAATCACCACACACAAAAATAAGATTTCTCCTATTCTATAGTACTACTTCAGATTCAGAATTCAGCAATGCATTCCATTCATATCCTTCAAAAACATAACGTGCTTCAAACAAAACATTTATTTAACCTTCCCAACCAACTTACAAAGTTTCTTGAACATTCTGGCTAGCAGCTGACTTCTCATTTAGCCTGAGTTACCACATGCATTCTGTTAGGACTGAAGTAAGGTTACTCAACAGTTCTTCAAGATGTATTGTCTGCATACACATTGGCAAAGTGAATGCACATGTGCCACAAACTTTGGAGCACAAGCTTTTTAGCTTAGCAGTATCTTTAGCATATGCAGAATGATCCCCTCCCTTCCTCTATGCCAAACAGAATAAACAAACAGAAGAGCACATGCCTTTCAGCATCTCTTAAACTGCAGAACTCCAGTGTTCATATGCATGTTCAGCTTTAAAGAACTGCAAATCCCTCCTTCCACAGACTTGCAGCTTGCTTGGAAGCACCAGCCACTCATGATTTAAGACACCATAAGCAAAACAGGAGGAGGCGAGGAAAGGAACAGCTTTTCCTCACTAACTGAAGTATTTAGCCAAACAACTTGCTCACATATTTTTATTTTTGTTCTTGTATTTCCTTTTAAATTTATCTAGTCTCTTCTACGTCTAGCATCTTCCTTGGATTCATGTGATCTGTGTTAGTAAAGCACCAACAGCAGTGATTAACCAACAAAGTACTTTGAGTAAAATAAAATAAAATAAAATACATCTGGGCATGAAAGGAAGGTCTGTGTACTACATTTTGCTCTAAAAGGGAAGAACCACAACGATCTCAGTCTCAGGACAGTTTGTGACTAAGAATAAAAAGATGCTGAGAGCAGCTTTGGCTGGAACCACCCACCATGGTATTTGTGAGGGCACAACTGGCTAGATGTAGATAACAGTTCCCATTAGAATCAATGCTCAGAACTATCTGCCTTCATTTTAAGGTTTATGTTTATTCATCCTATCTTACAAGCCAATTGAGATGATACTAATGAGTCACGTGCCCCACTTGTGTTCTGATTATGGAAATTTCCAATACCTACAGATCAGCTTCCCCTCAAACGTTTTAAAAGCCTTCCATAGAGGCTGCATGTATGTGAAAAAACTTTACCTAAAAGTATCAGCAGATGCACTAGATTCTTGAAAACTATATTTGAAGCATTTTCTTAAATTTCATTTGCTTTGGTATCCAAAATCCCACAGTGCTGAAACTGGGCAATAATTATATTCAAGTATGATCACTATTACTGTGAGGTACCTTGCCACATAAATATGAAAGCAAGTCAGATTTTGCTGGCACTGCCACAGGCTATTTCAAAGATCTTCCTATTGCAGTGTATTGTTCTAGCTCCTGTGTTTGTCCATATCCCCTTGAAACATGACTGAGACCTTAACTACAATACAGATTATTAGCAATAAAGCTTTTCAGAGGTAAAAGTCTAAAATATTAATTAAAGTTTTCAGCTTTGGGACATTCCTGAACATTAATTTACATGAGATGACACAAACTGCTTGTTCATTAGAAACATCATAATTATTTTGCTTCACCACACTCACACAAATTTCATCCTTGTTTTTTCCTTGCAAGAAGGACATGAATTTAATGTGAATGCTGCAAAACTATCAAATTCAAAGAAAGAACTGCTGAAGTGCTGAAAATCAATAGCATGAAGACAATGCTCCACAAAAACCTAGCATGTTTTCATTTTTTAATTAACAATTAATTTACTAACAAATTCTAAGTAGACAGAATGTATCCAAATACATTTATGCTTAACTATCCTGAAATTTATTTATTTCTGTATTAGAAGGACAAATTTTGAACATATTTAGTAATTTATTTTTTTTCTGAAACTAAATGATTTAAACAAACCTGTGCCTTCTTCCAGGATTTCCACTCTTGTAATTCAGTTTTATATTCCTCCATTTTTTTTTCATATTCTTCCACACATTCTTCTAGTAATTCATTTATCTCAGCCTGAATTTCTGCTTCATATGCTTTTTCATCTGATCTCTGATCGACCTCTTCCCTTCAAAACAACAGTTATCAACACGTTGCATAAATTAACGTGAGGGCTACAATTAAGTCTATAACATATAACATAATGTCTACTTCTCTATGAATTAATTTCATTATATCCCAAGTGTGTTCTATTTAAAAATACTAGCATAAATAGTCTAAGAGTTGAAAGCAGATGGTTACCATCCAGAATGAATACAATTACTTTTTATTTACTTATTAGCCTTTAGAAATTCCTTTCTGTTACAGTAGTTACTTGTTATTTCAATCTTCCTTCCTCGCCAAACTCAAACAGAATAGTGGCAGCCTCAACCAGTGCCAGACACTACTCAAATTCTTACTTTTGCCCCCTTCATATCAGAATTCCAAGTTCCCAAATTGACTAATTTTATTAAAACTCCACTGCTGGCAAATGAAGTACAAAAAGTGTTATCAAAACATACTTCCTCAAATGAAGTTTCATGGGCGTGTTGGTAAACTTCTGAAAGTCACGGAGGGATTTAATTTGTTTCCAAACTTTTATAATGGTCTTAAGCAACATTCTGTCTTTTTCTTGTTCAGCATCACGAAGTCTTCTGGTTTGCCTAGAAATATATATAAACATATGTGCAAAATCAAACAGAATTTTATAACTCAGTGGAACAACAGAGTGAAAACTTGCGATACCAAAAGCCAAGTGATGTGGGTTTCAATTTGATTGATGCCTGCAGTGGTTTAAATCCAAGGAGCATAAAACCCGGACTTGAAGATGGCAGGATTTGATTTCCTTCTGTACTCTAGTCTCTTGTATTTTGGACAATCTGACTTCAATTACAGTTTGTTCTCCAGAGATCTTGAAGTTTTCTGAAATGCTTATTACAGCTGTACATCATTAAAAACATTTTAAAGACCATTCATGTAAACAACAGACCACGAAACTTACACTGCTGCTATGAAGTAATGCTTATTACCATCGTACATTACAAAATATGTTTTAAACTTAACATGCTTCTAGCTCCAGTAAAACAACTTGCAGAGATGAAGTAATGTAGTAATGTATGAAGTAATGCAAGTCCTTCGACAGCCCTACAAGATTCTTAACACAAACAAAATTAACAGGGCGTTGGTTTTCTTCTGTCTCAGAATTCGTATTTCACATTTCCACCCTCTAATCTGTTTGTAAAAGAGCTATTCATTACCACTTTTAATGATCAACACACACTTCTGATGTAAATGTCTATGCAGCACAAGCACACACTGCTTCCAGTACTATCTTGGTAGCTAAACATGTCTAGTAAAAATAAAGTGATTTAAAAAAAAAAGTAAAGATGTAAACTAACACATTACTGCTTGTAATATTCAGAGGGTATAGAATACAAGGAGGCTGAGTTAGAGCCGAGGAGAAATACATCATACATTGTTTAAAAGCATAAGCAAATTTAGTAAAAATGATACACAAAGATGAACTACAGACTTTCCAGAAACCTAAGTAACTTCTCCATTTTGTTAGCTAGCAGCTTGAGTATTACTTATCCATGCAGCTTAACAACCTTTACTTCTTTGTCTACCAGATGAAGCTAGAAGACAAAGCCTCAAGATACGAGGAACATATAGGTCAGTAATTACACTTATCTAATGCATTCAATTTGGAATCACCTCTGCTAAAATACATCAGCCAGAAGAGCCTGAAACCTGCAAGCCACAGCATACGTTGGCCTCCTCCTCAGCAAATGAGGACAGTAGGGCTGAAATTGCTCACTTGCAAAAGTTTTCTGCATTCAGATGACATTTCTTCCTTAAACCGATGGAAAACTACAGCTCTGATCTTCAGACAACAAAGAGTACACATCAGTTATGTTATTAGAGGGCGGAGGAAACAATTACATTATTTTCCATGCTACACTCTCTTCACATCTGTAATTTCTCACGAGTGTACTACATTGACGATCAGGGAAATGCAATGTTAGAAGAGAGACAAGGGAGGTCAGATGTTTTTACCAACATATGTGGTCCAAGTTAGTATTAAACACCATGACAGTAAAAACTCCCGATCCCATCTGATCCTCATAAGCATAACAGCTTCCAACAACAGAGCTGTAGCCAGAAAGAATTACAGATATGAAAAGCCCTAAAATAATCCCAGTCAAGCTCATCTCATGTTACTTACACAACACTGATCTCACTGATTTCAGCTGAGTTTCTCCTGATTCATAATAGTGTGACACTAAACTAAAGCACTCAAGACCTACAAAAACACGTAAGATATCCAGAAGGAATATTCTATCTAATTAGAATTAACCACCAAGCAAGCCTCAGGGTTGCTGCCAAAATCCAAGAATCTCCTTCCCACAGTGAACCTTCTCATTACAATTTTTATGCTTTCCCTGGTGAGTGCTCCTGTCTCCAAGATACTGTATGGTAACTGCACACCTCCTGCTCCTAGTCCTCTAGTAGATGTGTTAAGAAAATATTAATAAAAGCTACTCCTTTTTCAATGGAAGGAAGACTTTATCCTTCAGCATAAAATAATGCATTATAGACTTCTATAAGTCCTGCATAGATACCAATGTGTTACAAGACAGCACACTTGAAGGATGAAAATCTGAAGAATCAATTCCCAAACTAAGAGTAGTGAGTGGATGTGTAAGTGTAAGCAGATGTAGATTTCAAGGCTGAAAGAAGAATTATTTTAATTTTTTTTTTTAAATATTATCACGTGATCCACTACGTTAGTCTAAACTTGTATTTATTTAAATTAATACACCATTGCCTACTTTCAGATTGTAAAAAACTTTCAGATCTTTATTAAGTTAAAAGGCTGTTCAGCATGGATCTCCAACTTAATTTTTATCATATTACTTACACTTACAGCTCACCACTGTCCACCTGCCAAAAATAATACTCACTTTCACTACCAAGCCAAAAACTGTAATATATATTTACTACACAGTTATTGTCCAAGAACAATAACCGTAATCTTGTAAAACAAAACTCTTACCATTTTATGTATATATTAACCCATTGGCAAACCCATGGCCAAAATACCTAAGACTGGGAAGTGAATCCAGAACACTTGTGCAATGAGGAAGATGATGATGGAAAAAACTAGAGTTTTTGTGTCTTCAAAAAGTTATGTCACTTGCATTGTTGTGAGAGCTTCATGCATCCAGATGATTGTCTATTAAAACCTTATTTTAATTAAATTTTAACTGTGCAAAACACACCAGTAAATACTAAGTAATTAATAAAAGGTAATAAAATTGGACCACTTTTGAATCAAGATTTTGGCCTAAGCTATATTTTCTTCATAATTTTTACCCAACATAGTTAGAACTCTTAAGCCTTGAAAATTCTTATTTACAGCAGAATTTAAAAGCCTAACATGAACAATATTCTGTACCAGCATGGAAAGGAAAAAGGGAATACAGTTTTAAAAAGCAATGATTTAATGAGTCCATACCCACCTGATCTCAATTTTGTATTCAGGTATGCTCTGTTGTGCCACAGGACTAGGAACACCAGTATCACCACCATCTATACTACGTTGCACAGCATTCCTCAAAGCATGCAGCTTAAACGAATGAACAAACAATTAACAAATGGTTTGACATTTATAAGGCACACAGTGTAATCCACCTTGACATGAAAGATCTAGTTGCTATATAACAAAAAAACTCTGCATTGTCTTGATTCTGTATTTACAGGGTTTTGCCATGTCTGTGAGGTGCTGATTCTTCAAGATGAAATTCTAATTAGGATCCCTGGACATATGAGGGAGACTTACTGACTTTGACCACCGTGACGGATCTAAACAAGGGAACAAGACTGATCTAGGGATTATTTTGAGAGCTCAGCAATCAAAGGGGTAGGAAAAAAGCCAGTGAGTCTGCCAAAGAAACACCTTCGACAGCACCTTCTGTAAAAGGGTCTTTTTGGGACTAGGAAGGGCCACCAAAGGTTACCCTAGCAAATCAATAAACAACAAAAATGAGTGGATTATGGATTTGATGAGTGCCTTACGGAAGCTGGGCACCTTGCAGCAAAGCATTTAGGCATAACTTACTGCATGTAACAACAAGGACAAGACGGAACTGGGAACAATAGTACAGTTCAAATGCATTTTTGAAGCCATACTGTCGAGACAAGGCCACCCCTTCAACTAAGATTTGAAGATAGGCATCACATGATTACATGGAAGAGGGACACCTAGTTTAGGAGAATGTAAAAATATACGTGGCTGTGAAGACCAGAGAATGTAAAGGACTGGCTAGGAGAAGAGAGAAAAATATGGAACAGCAGTAGGATAGGAACTAAAATGTTAGTTATTATGTTGCTGTAGATCTCCTTAAGGATAATACTGAATGTGAAACCAGAATGGCTAATGGCAGTCCCAGAAACGAAAGCAACTACATCCAAAGTAGAAGGAATGAAATTACAAATCAAGGAGCAAAGATTTCTTTCAAGAAAACTATCAAACTGGAGAGACAATGTAATAGGAGAACATGAAGCATACAGTTGAAAACATACATGGGCAACCACAAAATTAAACTCACTGGTATAAAAAAAAGATGTTGAAAAAAATTTTGAAAGAAAGAATAACTGAAAACATGGAAAGCTGCTAGTATCATCTGGGGCATGGAGAGACAAAAAATGCAGTTTCTTTAGCCTGACAAAACAAGGACTGAAAGGTGATATATTTTAAGATAAGAAAAGCAAGCATCAGTAGTGGATAAGTAGAAGTCCACTAGGACATGGCGAGGAGGGAGGAGAAAAGGGAGGAAGCATTGTTTAGGCATAAGAACAATCTGGCTTAGCAATCTGGCTATTAAATAATGACTGTTAGAGGAGACAGGTTTTAAAACTGCCTGTCAGTAGCAGAATGGTGGCTAAAATACCTAATTGTTAAAAACCATTTATGAAAAATACATTATGCAGTTTCCTACAATACTGGCAAAGTATTGTGAAAATGCTCAGGAAACCCCTCCCACACATAGGTTCCTGTAATGTAGGCATGGAGAATCCAAATGTTCTGTTTCACTGTTTCATGGAAAACTAAAGTCAATCCTTCAAAAGTAATGACAGAAGTATACCAAAGCATACCAAAGAATTCTTTTGAGACTCTATATGAAATATTTGTCCACCGTTAGAACTATAACGTAATGCTTTATACCAAAAATTCATAAATATCTGTACAGCACCTACTGACCTTCATTACAGTAACATAAAAATGACCTTGCCTACAATGACTATTTTTCTCCTCTAATAGCCCTGTAAGTAAGTTAGTTAGTTAATTTATGGAAATCTGAATTTATATCCATGTACTTAATAATCAAACTAATTTTTAACAGACCAGCTCTACTACATAGACCTATGCCATATCACAGTATTTACCTCACATTTCTAAGGAGTCGTCATCCTTTCAGATTTCAAAAGCAGTTTAAAATGCTTTAAAAACATTCTTGGGTACCCTGATGATATTAGAATTGTACTAACAATGCCTCCTGTTCATACACAAATTTGCACCAGAGAAGACCACTACCATTACTCCCAACGTACATACAGATGGAGGAAGAGTGACGGTATGCAGTGGGTTAGCAGCCCAGTCAAGGTCACCCAGCAAGTCGCTAACGGAGCCAGAAACAGAGAAGTCTACATTTGGACAAGGGTTTTGCTATGTCACAAGAGTCACGTAGTAAATGTGGCAACAGTATGCATTTAAAACACAGCATCTGTCACAGATACATACCTGAAAATCGGTCATCAATTTTTCCAGAATTTGGTGAAATTAAACTGCTTCCTTTTACTTTTTATTGACAACTGAAAGGAAAC
Organism: Stercorarius parasiticus; assembly: GCA_013396915.1. NCBI lineage: Eukaryota > Metazoa > Chordata > Aves > Charadriiformes > Stercorariidae > Stercorarius > Stercorarius parasiticus. The sequence continues at coordinate 1,022,065 of VWZL01004189.1, forward strand.
TTCACTAACTTCCCTCCATCCTCGAATTCTGTCTTTTGCTGCCTGCCTTTCAGAGCCACTGTACACAATCCTGTAAAGTCTTATCTGTCATTCACTGGAAAACATTTTGGATACTCTGAGGAATACTATGTAAATGTTATTGTATTCTAACAATTATATTCCCTTTACTTCAGAACCTTCATAGAGTTCATTTTAAATAGAAGATCAAAGAAATCCATAATCTTAAAAATTCAGTTCTGCACTGAACACACAGCAACCTAAATGAAATACTTAGGTTTTTATCTTCTGATAAAATGCCGTTCATTACATACAATTAGAATTTCATAGCTCTACTCTGAAGAAACAAATTCAGCTTTTACCTTCAGTTGTCATGTCATTATTTCAATAAACTGTGACAACGCAACAGAAATACCTTGTCCGTGAGAAGTTTGGTAAGATTCTTCTGTCTTCTTGCTAAATATTGATCATATAACTGAGCCAATTTAGCTGCTAACACATGCTCACGGCTAAAACAGGGATGATGGGTGAATATCAGTCCAGAAATATCAATATCCAATTGAAACGGACCCTGAAAATCTCCAGGTCCGACAAGATACTGATTGGCAGCTGTCATTTTTATTGCCTGAAAGAAAAAAAAGAATAAAATGGATTTACAAGCCCCAACAAAATTATCTTGCGAAGAGATCCCATGACATAAAATGACCCATTTAGCACTGCCTACATCTAACTACAGAGTCTTAAACTGCAAAGGCTTTTGTGGTAAACTGATTGCTTTATTGACAAATGGGTGGCATAAAACCACCATGGGTATTCTACACAACAGAATTCTGATAGCGCAATATGAGACTGAAATAAGAAGTCATCTGCCTTTACTGCAGGTTTTGCTGAGTAATGAAGATGATGACACTGAATGGGAAAAAGAAAAGCCTGCTAGTTCTCTTTTTATCTGTTTGTTTAGTATGGGTTTATTTTCTCTGAGCTATAAGATAAACAGTCCAGCTCTCAGAAAGCAGCCTTCCTTGTAGACCATTTGGATTGTGCAGAAGAGGAAATATGTTCTTTGCTTCCCCATTCTAACGCCAGGGAAATTCACACCAACAAAGCCCAATGAAAGCTTTCAGCAACAAAGCTTAAAGAGTCTGCTGCAACCTGCTGCAACTGAAAGGCAATCATGGCTTATATCAGTGATTCCTGCCTGACTACTGCTGCCCCCCTCTTTGGATCCTTCAGGAGGGATTTATCAGATATATCCTGGTACCATAAATGATGAAGTTGTTACTTATGTGGTGTTTGTTGCAGCCCCTCCATAAGAACTGGAAAAAGGGGGATTGAGAGGGGAATTCAGCTGTTGCATAGCTCTTTTACTGGACTGGTATAAATGGCCATGAAACACACTTAAGTCCACCTGATCCTTCCACATTCAGTTCCTCATCAAAATGTTTAATATAACATAATCTGTCATAAAAATGACAGCTTTGAATTCCTTATGCTTTATATTTCCCTGCTCATAAAGGACCCCTGAGCTTCATGTCTTACTTTCAACAGTGATTTGGGTATTTACATGTCACTATTCATGTAAACATGGTGTTCTTGAAACATAAGCTCTCTTGGTCTATCTTTACTAAAATCTAAGCAGCAACCTCTTTTCCTGTAGGCAGAAACACCCTGCATAGGTCTGTGGTACTGAATGCATCCTGAGAATTGCATATTTGTAACCAGCATCAATTAAAGGCCAACATTCAAATCTGTATCAACAGCAGGAGACAGAAACACTTTGTGTGTCCCAAAAGAGCAGTATACTTTAAAGCCTAGAAAGCCACAGTTTTTCCAATAGGGTAATAGAGTGCTGACAAGCAGAACAATCAAAGCTTGCTTAAAGCTTGCTGAATGGTTTTAATTGAAACTTATTTCGATTTGTACTGACTGCACACTGCAACTGCTGTTTGCCAGGGTAGGTAAAAACAAAAAACCCAAAAAAGATGTGCACTGATGCAACATAACTCAAAATTAGTTGCTTTCTACATGAGCGAACTGCATGTAAAGATTTCTTCTGGAGGAGTTTCATCAGCGTCAAATAACCATCACGCACACGTCTTTCAATTATTTCTCCCTTAAGGTGCAGAGAGCACCTCTGTCCTGATCACCGAGTTTGTCTACCACCAGGAGCTTTATAGTATCTATCTACAGTATAACAGAGGAACACCCCTGCTTTGGCATGAGAATATTCAAGGGTGCCTCACAGAGGCCTTAGTCACTCACAGACTTGAAGCAGTTTCTCATGGACTGTCACTTTACTATTTTAATGAGCACTACCAGCTAAACTCTTCATCCTTTTGCATGCGTTTTTTTTACAGAAAAACACACGGGGAATATACTTGAAAAAGTAGAGCACATTTAAAATCCAGTTGTGGAACCCCAAAAAACAGTCAGTACTTGTGGTTCTTAGCACAAAACCCTTTGGCTCACCAGGGTTTCTGGAACAGAAGAACTGGTATATTGGGTCTCAGGAACAACACATATGAAATATGCCTACCTTTCTATACACTGTTTCAAGTTCTGGTGCAATGCCGTCTTCAAGTGAGAATATTGGAGGCCTTGTAGAAGACTGTTTAATTGGATTAGGCAATGCTAAGATTTTGCCATCGTCACCAAACCACTCTTTCCCCTACAAATAAAACCATGATTTTATATTGTTTCTTACTTTATATAGAAATAACTTGCAAAAGTGTAATTCTTATGAAAAGCAATTACAGAAGAAAAGGTGACTATGAATTCTTTGTGACCAAATTAACCAAAACTTTTCTAAGACACCAAAATGAACCCTTCAATACACTATAGGTAAGTTTTGAAATCAGAAGATCAAGAGCTTGCTCAAACTTTAAATACACTGATTTTTTTCCTTCATTCAGTGTTACAGATTTGAAAGCAAAGCAAAACAAACAAACAAAAAAAAATCGACACTTACATCACTTAATATTTAAATTTTATCTTTTCTTAAATTGCTAAAATGGAAAGAATTATAATGCTTTACACAAGACTGCCACCCAAATCTTCAAATTGGATTATAAAAATCATAAGGCAAAGAAGTAAAGAGGTAAATGGCAGCTCGGAGAGATCATTTATCAAAGGATCTCTCATCTCTTCTAGTCCACAAACTGAATTAATTAAACAGTACCTATAAAAGCAGATGAGGTAAGTGTCTTACACACCAATTGCTACCCATAGCTTCACGTGTTAAACATTGTCCTAATTCATCCCTCTGCTTTCATGACCTGGATTCAAGAATAGCTTAAACCAGCGCAGCTGCTTAAAGATGCTGGCCCGGCCTCTTATTCCCACACCTGGTTTAAGCTGACCCTAGAACCAAACACTGATGCGGTAACGCAGTGAAGCAAACCAGAAAACTAACTGGGTTGAAGAGCTGGACAGTTAAAAACTTTCGATCCAAATATTCCCAATCTAATTCACAAAAGTACCCCTGCCAGCCCAGGAAGAATTCATAGAGTCATAATAAAATATAAAGGGCAACTGCTGTACAGTAGCTTAAATCTATACTAAACTATACATATATAGCAGGATAAAATACATCGAAGCCACCTTCATAGTGTTTCCATAAGCCATTCTTAAAAATCTAAAGTGATGCTAAAACCCCTCCAGATAGCCTATACCAATATTTAATTACTCATACAGTCTGATCAGTAGATTTCTACAAGTCTATTACTTCATATTATCTTAGAATCATAGAATCT